>VCJN01001041.1:0-66069 GCA_006384855.1 Tetraselmis striata | reverse complement strand
GGCGCCGACGTCTTTGTGCATGCCCGGCCATACAAAGTGGCGGGCCAACACTTGGTAAGTGCGGTCCCGTCCAAGGTGGCCGATGCTGGCGGTGCACTCGGCGAATCGCGTCCGGTCGGCTCTTCAGGCTTGGGCACCTCACGGGCAGTGTCTCCAGTGGTGCAGCCACACCTTGTCGTTGTGCCAGCTGTACTTGGCGCAGCGGCGCACAAGCTGCTGCCACACCTCCACTGACACGTCGGCTGGCGTGGTCTCACCTCGCAGGTAAGAGATAGCCATTGGGCTGCTCCACACGTCCCGGGTAGGCCAATGAAGCTCCTGGCTAGCGTAGACACCTGCCGTGAAGGCCATTGCGATACACTGTGTTGCAAACGCTGCGTGTGCCGAGGGTAGCGCGGGCGTCCTTCCAAGGCACTTGCTGGGTGAGCAGCCACCAAACATAGCCGACGCATCCGCCATCGCGGCTGGCGACCTCCTCTGAGTGGCGATTGCAGTGGCGGTGCCGGCGGCTTCCGAGGTGGCCCTTACTGGCTCCGCTGGCATTGGACGCCGACTGAGCAAGTCCGGCACGGTGTTGTCCTTGCCCGGACGGTGCTTGATACTGAAGTCGTACTCCGCAAGGATGAGGCTCCACCTAGCAAGCTTGCCTCGCAGCCTTGCTGTCGTCCGCAGCCACTCCATGGCCTTGCAGTCAGTGATGAGCTGGAAGTGGTTGCCATACAGGTAGTAGCGGAAGCGTTGAACAGCCCACACGACTGCGCCGACCTCTCCCTCGTAGCTAGACAGGTCTGCCTCCACTGGGGTGTTCATGCGCGACGCAAAAGACACGGCATACTCCACGCCATTGTCGTCCACCTGCGAAAGGCACGCTCCTACTCCAGCTCGGGACCAATCGGTGTGCAGCACAAACGGGCGACGCCAATCAGGATGGCGCAACACCGGCGCCGAAACCAGCATGGCCTTGATGGCGTCGAAGGATTGCTGCTCGGCTGCGCCCCATTTCCACGGCGCATCCTTCTTGGTCAACGCTGTCAAAGGTGCCTTCACAAGCGAGAAGCTCTCCAAGAAACGGCAGTAGTAGGTGGCCATCCCGAGGAAATGGCGCACATCACTGACATTCTTCGGCGCCGGAAGAGAGTTGATGGCCTCCACCTTGTCAGCCATAGGCTCCACGCCTGCGCCGCTGACAATATGACCAAGAAAGGTCACTCGTGACAGTCCGAGCCGTGTCTTGGGTGGAGAGACCTGCACTCCCCGGGCCTTGAGTCGATCAAACACAATGCGCACACGGCGCATGTGCTCCTGCTCATCGTCATGACTGAAAATCAGTACATCGTCCGCGAAGGCGACTGCGAAGTCCAAACCAGCGAGCGCTTGATCCACAACGCGCTGCCATGCTGCCACGCAGTTCTTGTGTCCGAAGGGCATGCGTTTGAAGGTTAGCAGCCGATTGCCTGCATGGAACGCGAGGCGTTGCTGCGCTGACAATCCATCGGGTCCGGACGGCTTATCCGACACTCGGCGCTGATGAAACGCCTTCGTGCAATCAGTCGCGGTGAATCGCGAAGCTCCCTCCATGCGCGTCATGAGCTCGTCCGCTGTCGGGCACGGGTATTGATCGCGGATGGTACGCTCGTTGAGCCCACGATAGTCCACCGCATAGCGAAGATCGGTCCAGGCGCCATGCTCGTCCTTCTTCGGCGCCACGATGACTGGTGCAGCATAAGGGCTCTCGATCTCGCCCACGATGCCTGCCTTCTCCAACTTCTTGACCCAATCGTTAGCCCACTCTTGCTCTCGATGGGCAAGGTGATACTGGCGCTTGAAGACTGGGTTGTAGTCGACCAGCTGGAAGTCATAGGGCTCGGCGTCAACGGCGCGCAAGTCGTCCAGACCCCACGCGTACCAACCCGGGTCTGAGTCCATAAGTGCTGCGAAGCCCTCCTTGTCCTTCCAATCTGCCGATATCGCCCAGTGATGAGGCTGCTTGGAGTCCTTGGGGTTGATGAGCTTGCTCGTTACCTTCACCGTTGGGGATTCCTTACCGAGATGCTTCTCGTTGGCGTATGCGGCATAGCACTTCACGAGAGCTGCCTGGCTGCGTCGACTCCATCCGTCCGCTGCAGCTTTGTCGTCAACACCGTCCACATGTGATGTGGCCCACGCAGGACGCTCTTGCGCTCCACCAAAGACATCTGCCATCAGTCCAGCGCCAGCACGCGAACCGACGCCAGCGGCGACGAAGCACGCGGGGCCCAAAAGGGCTAGCCACATCAGAAGTGTCAACGCCGCGCTGACAGTCTTGCGTCCGGTAGCAGCTCTACCACGACGGGGTCTTGGTTTGGCAGCCTTGTGATCGCCGGCAACAACTCGGGCTGTGTGGTCAGCTGCCAACACACGGCGCCGAGCCTTGGCGACCTCCCGCTCCGTCGCTCGAGTCGCTTGGCGCTGCTCCTCCAGCCAACGGCGCCCCGCCTTGGTCACTCGCGCTGCTGTGCGTGGGTTGTCAGGAGGTTTCACTCTAGTACCTTGCTTGAGGGTAGCCATGTTGATGGCATGCTCCATCTCTGCCTCCACCGCGGCCGCCGTTGAGCGGCGGAGCTCGTGCTGTGCGGCGCGCAGCTCTTGCGTGTTGACCAAATGATCTTCAACTGCTGCGCCGGCAGGGGCGTCCTTCTCAATCGTTGCTGCACAAACAGCTTGCAGCATATGTTGATGTCTGCGCTCATGCGCATAGGCGACAGCACACCGGTTCATGACCGACACCGACGTCGGCGCACAAACATTTCCGATGGCAATCACCATCTCCTCCTCAGAAAAGCCTAGCTCCTGCCGGGTGTAAAAGCCAGCATAGTCTCTGTCGAGAAGGCACGCCTCACGCATGACGGCTGATGACGGACGGTATTGCGGCGGATCAATGCCGACAACCTCCACCATTCCTGAGCCGGGCGCCCCCCCAGGTCGGAGGCGCTGCGTACGCGTGTTGGGCGTGCTGACTGACTTGGGCGCATAAATCATGCGCCGACCGGCAACGTTGAGCCCCCCCAGCAGTGTGCCTGGGCGTGTGGGCGTCGCCACTTGAGCGCGAAGCAGCCCACCGCTGCAACGCTCCACAATCTGCGCGTAGGTCTCGCGAGGCGGCCGCTCAAACTCGTGTTGCACAGCCTGGTAGTAGTGCTGAGTGAAGGTGTTAGTCCACCACAAAGCAGAGCGAAGAGAGGCGTCTCCGCATTTGTGGGCATGATGCGCGTTGGGCTCGCCAAAGACACGGGCCATGAAGTCGATGAACTCCTGCACCTCAGGGCTGCGCCGGCTCGGCGCAGCCGGTATCACGTTCTCGATAACGTATCCATACTGCGCGGGAGCAGCCCAGTACTCCTTGACGCCTCGTGCCTTGGCCAACATGCAGTTGAGCTCGCTCATCGCCTCTGCCAACGGGACTATCACTCCAGTACGCGCACCACGTAGTCCATGCTGAGTGCCCATCGATGACACGTCCTGACAGGGCGGCTCAGCGCGTAGCTCGTCCAGCTCCGGCAGGTGCCTCAGGATGGCTGGTGCTGTGATGTGCTCCACGTCATGCTCCAACTCGTCGCTAAGAGCGAAGCACTTCTCGAACGCCTTGCGAGGAAGTTGCACGGGCCACCGCTGATGCATCCACTCAAGCTGTCGCAGCAGGCGCTGCCGATGAGCCACGCTCCGGAGCATACGATCCACGATCTGTATCAGCTCATAGTGGTACCCGTCGACGAGGTTGGTGAACAACACTGACAGCATGCCAGCAAACAAGAAGAGCCCTTGCTTGGCGCGTCCCTCCTTGCCTCCGGTCCGGTCGAGGTCGATGATGTAGCTCAGCTCCGGCGTCGAATGCGGCACGGCGCGCACGAGCGCCAAACGCTCCAGTGTGTGGCCGCTCAAGTGCAGCCGGCCGGCAGCTTGACGCTGCGTCCGGAGCTCCCTCCAGCCCGGTATCTCGTCCTCATGTTCCTTCAATGGCATTGCAGTGCCATCCTCCAGCTCCTCATCGTCTGATGGGCAGTCATGCTCCTGCAGATTGTCGGCGCCGGGACCCTCCGCGCGCAGGGCGTAACACGCGCCCGCGGCCAGTGGTTCGCTATCAAGCGTTGTTTCGACCTCCGGCTCCATCTGTGTCATGATGGTGAGCTCCACATAGACATCGTCATCATCGCTGGAGTCCTCCATCAGGTCCGGCAGCTCCTCGTAGACATCGTCATCATCGCTGGAGTCCTCCACCAGGCCCGGCAGCTCCTCATCGCTATCAGAGTCGACGTCCATGGGACTGGCGCGCAGGGTGAAGCATGACGCAATGACGTTGGCAACATGGTCGGGCACTTCCTCTACCCAACAGGGCACAAAGTCCTCCTCGCCATCTGAGTCGGCTACAAGCTCCGGTAGCTCAGCGTCGTCGTCCTGCTGCTCCAGCTGCACTGCAGCGCCGGCGCCCACGTTGTCCGGTTGCAGCTCGATCCGGCTGTTGAAGGAGAATGAAGAGGTCAGGTTGGCTGCGGCATCGGGCTCCTCCCCCCCCCCAACTCCTGACGGCAGTCCGGGAGATGGGCCGTCCGATGCCAACACGGCCAGCGTTGCGTGCGGCAGCCTGCGCGGGACTTGGAGCTTGGGCATGTTGTGATGCTTCAGCGGCACATCGACGTGGCGGCTGAGATCGTGGGGATCTGGGCGGTATGAGGCAGTATGCCCCCCCACATCGATGACCATGCCAAGGTGTGCCATGACGGATGTGCACAAGATGACATCTGGAAGATGATCGCCTTCGAGAATGGCGAACGATGGCCACTCAAACTTGCGCTCCCAATCAGTGTCCGGGTTGATCACGTAGGAGATGCGCCCCACAAGGCGCTGCATCTCCATCTTGCCGCCAATGCCTTGCATGGACATGGACTGCAGCGTGGCGTCCGCCTCGCCCGGCTTCATACGATCCACCACGCGCCGGTGCACACCGCTGTAGTCACAGCCGGTGTCTAACAAGGCCATAAGGATGCGCACGCCGCCAATGACGATGGCGGTCAACTTGCAGTCCACGTAGAAAGCACTGTGGCGGTCATATTCCGGGTAGTCAGGGTATGCGCTGCGCTGCACCTCTCGCAACTGCTGAAGTTCCGAAGATGTCGCTGACAGTTGGCGCCGAGACTCCAGAGGCGTGACGCCATGTTGCACCACGTCCACTGGATGAATGTTGGCTTGGGGCTCCGCTGATGGCAAGGACAGTGGCGGGACACTGACGCGTGGGAGAGACAGACCATAGACGCTCTGCACGGCTGCGGCAAAGACGCGCGTCAAGTCGAGGTGCGTGTAGTCAACCCAGGTGAGCCGCGCTGTCGCCTCGAAGCGTCGGACGGCTTGCTGAAGCACCGTCTCCCATGCCACGGCCATGTGGTCACGAGTGTCAAGTCCTCCACGCAGTGCAGTGTTGCGTGCCTCCAACCACCTTGCAGCATGCTCGGGCGTCATGTCCGATACTACAGCAACGGGTAGACCAGGGAACTTGGCGTGCTGTAGCGATGTGCGCAGGTGCTGCAGGAGCTGCTGATTGCGGATGTCCAACATGTCCGAGGTGATTGCTCCTCCTGCACGGCGGCCCTCGTAGGACGCAGGAGCCTCCTGCTCGACTGCCGGCTCAAAGCCTTGGGGCCGCTGCTTGGTGAGCTGCTCGCGTTGGGCGTCCCATCCGGGTTGGCGCATGCGAAGTTCAGGGTTCCGCGCCGATCCTGGAGGCAGCACTGCCGGGCGTCCACGCGGTCTTGGCACAGTCGACTCCGGCGTCCAGTCAGCTCCCCCAGGTTGCGCACGACCTGGAGCTCCAAAGAAGACTTCACGCAGCTCACGCACGGGCAGCTCCACACACGACGCTCCATGCAGCAAAGTGCCGTGATCGTCGGTGTCAACGCAATCCAGAAAGGGGTCTGGCACCTCCACGGCCAAGCGCATGGCACCCGTAGCACCATGGGCAGCTTGAGACTTCTCGAGGATGCGAGAGAACATGGCCTCCAGGTCTGCCATTGTTGATGATGTCGCCGCTCCGTCAACATGGGCGTCGTGTCGCCCAGTGAGCATGTGTCCGGCTTTCCTCGCCAAGTCCATCTCGAGCTTGGACAGTCCGGTCTCCACGTCCATAGCCCATCCGCGTTGCTGTCCATAGGCAAGACGGCGCTCTCGCTCCCGCTGGTTGCGCTTCAGTCGTGCGATGAGCGTAGGGTCAGTGATTGGTCCTCGTCCGCCTCCGGGTGCGCCTCCATCGCCGCGTCCACCGCCATGACCACCACGGCCACCTCGGCCTGCGCCTCGGCCGCCTCCACGGCCGCCACGGCCACCAGCGGCGTCGTTGATATACATGGTTGAGCCGAACTTGTTGGCACACTCTCGGTAGTTGGCTCCGTGAAAGATGTCACGTCCACGCGCCTTTGTGCATGCCTCGCACAACGGGCGGATCTGGTGGGTGTCCTTCACGACGACAAGCTGCGCTCGCACACGACGTCCGTTGACCATGGTCCATGTGATGACCGGTTCTGGAGTGCTGGTGCCGTGCTGCCGTCCTCCACCAGCTGCCGGCGCCGATGCTCCAGTCAGTTCCGCGAAGTGTTGGGCAGCCGTCAAGGCCTCCGCCATTCTAATCTCATCCTTCCTCACGATGTCCTCATAGCGCTCCACCTCCGCAGCTAGCTCGTCCAAGCGGTCCTCATGAGACTGACGTAGAACAGCGATGTCCTTGAGCTGGTGGAAGCCAGCGTCGAGGGACTGCTTGAGCGCCGGAATAGAGCGCCACACAGAGGTCATGACGTCGAACGCTTTCTGGTTGACCTTGTCCCACGTGAGGTCTGGTAGATGCGCCTTGAGCTCGCGAAGAGTCATCGCCAAGCTGGCAGGGGTCTCGCGGAAGCCCTCACGGGTGTAGGCGTCGTACCTAGTGCGCATCTTCGGCGCCTCATTGAACTTGGTCTCAAAGAGCTCCACGTAGCGTCGATAGCGGAACTCGTGAAAGGCGTCCGCATCCTCGCGCGATGGCACTCTAATGCGTCCGGATGCAGGGTCGAAGCGGAGAGTTTGTTGTTGATAGCGTAGAGTGTCCTTCTGCCATTGATCGATGATGGGCCTGGTGACAGCGTTGATCTCGACGTACTCTTGAAGAAGCTGAAGGGAGTCTGCTGGGCTGAACACCCACTCCGGTCCGGTGCTCTCGCCCTCCGATGAACCAGCTCCGTCAGCCCTCGGGGCTGATCTTGGTGGCGCCTTGTTAAGCGCGTATGGCACCAACACGTTGGCGTTGAATGAACTGAACCACTCCGTCCATATTGAGGTAGCGCCGTCGAAGCGCTCATGGCGTGGTGTTGTCTCCTTGCGTAGACCACCGGCGATTGTCCGCGCGTCTTCTCGCTCCTCGTAGATGCGCTCCTCCGCTGCACTCAGGTCACCCATGATCTGATTGGGCGTGTAGTGCTGACTTCCAGGTGGTCGTCGTCTTGATGGTGTTCCAGATCCTACGGCGCTGGGGTCTCCACCGCGCTGCGCCATGGCGTCACGGAGCGCTTGACGCAAGACGCGCTCCGGCTCCAATAAGGGTGCTGCCACAGGTGCTCCGGTACTCCTCGTGAAGCGTCGTCTGAGTTGGCGTGGGCTCTCTCCCTCTGACATGCGCCTTGCTCAGTGACCGCTCCCCCCCCCCAATTGGCGCGCGGAAGTCTGGACTGAATAGGTTGATGAAGCGGTTGCCGACGAACGCGCTCCAGGCTGAGGTAACCACCACACGCGGCTCCTCTCAGCTCGTTGCACGCGTTGTAGGTGTAGGCGATGCCTCCTACGCGCGCCTTGCACAGTGCCTTGCCAACAATAGCGCAGAAGATCGGCGCCGATGAACGTTGCACTGTGATGACTTGCTCCCTCCACTTGTGAAGACGTGGCTGACTGCAGGAGGTGAGGGCGTCCCCTGAACAACCTCGAGGTCAGCGTCTAAGTGGGGGTATTGGGATGTGGGCGTTCAGGACTAAGACCACTTAGGAACAGCCACTCTTTGGCTTTCCAAACGATCGCCTAACAGACTCTTAGGCATGTGGTCTTATGTACGTGTCCTGGCCTCTAAGTCTCTGTCTAAGACTTGCTGACTCTTGGCCTCGGTTCCTATGACTCCAGTAGAAGTACGTCTCACAGTGCCATCGGCCCTATTGGCCGGCACTACACACGCGTGCGAGTTGCTTGGTTACTCGGCGTGACAGAGGTGTGTGTGTGTGTGGTCGATCGACGCGAAATACGTCAAGCACTCCTCACCCTGTGCCGCACGACATGCCTCTCGCGAATGGACTACGAGTGCCCGCACGCGCGCATATGCGTACGCGTACGGTATCACGACACGACTCGACGACGACGACGCGCAGTACCGACTGCTCGCATATGGCAACAAGCAAGCCAGTGCTGATCAGGCACGTTCGGTACGCTAATCGGTCGGTCGGTCGGTCGGTCGACAAGTCCAGGCAGTCGGTACGACGGGTTCACAGGAGGTAAAAGCAAGACGGGCGTCACGACGCAAACAACACAGGTGTAACCGCGACTCACCACCGTTGCTTGCTGCGCGATATCACTCGCAGCTCGACAGCAGGTTGCACTGCCCTTGATGGACAGCAATAGACGAGGCACGTGCAGGTGTGATGTGCACAGATTCGAGGTGTTTGTGGTGTAGTAGCGTGGTTACAAGATGGGTGGGATGAGACGTTTGGAAAGCCAAAGAGTGGGCGGGCAGCGCGCCGACAGGATGCTAAAGCATCCCGCGGGCGCGCGAGCCGACTAAGCCCCTAGGCCTTCCCACGCGCTATTGGTCTGCACGGGCGCCGTGGTTGGCGGCAGTTAGCCGTTGGTACGGGCCCTAGGTCTGTCGGTGGTTCTAGGTGTGAGAGCTGAGCGACAGACAGTTGGTCGTTGCGCCATGGGTGACTGCTCGCTTGGACATCATGCATACACATACAACGCAGTACTGCAAGTACTAAAATTGATACCCGTATGACAGGCGACGAGTATTCGCCGGTATGCCAAGTAAGCAAGTCCCTGTACGCGCGCATGCGTACGCTGAAACGTTGTACGCTGTGACACCTACATATTAAGGATTACGGGTACTGGTGTGAATTACAAAAAGGGCAGTTCCCCAGAATTAGAAAATCAACACAGCAAGCCGCTATACGGGTGGGTACTGGTACTTGCTATGATGCCGCGGGCGGTTGACGATAATGATGCCGACAATTTTGCCGTTGCGGTGCGCGCCGAGCACCGGCCGAGGCCGCGGCCCGCGCTGCTGCCCCTCACCTGCTAATGGACCTGGAATCGTGCAGTGCCCTCCCCCGCTCCGACAGCCACCCGCTAACCCCAATGCCTTGCAACTGAATCGATTATCACGCTACAAGAACTGTTCCTCCGTCAGCAGGCCGCCAGAGCCCCACCCTCACCTGCGCACCTGAGCCGTTCTGCTTTCGGCGAGCCGAGAGGGGCAGCGTCGGCGTCGTCGTCGTACCCTGTTTGCAGACGTCCTGGAGCTGGTTGGCGGACGCTCAGCAGCTCGAGCACCGGACAGGTCGCAGGCCCAGATACGGTAGCGGCCCTCGGGGGGAATTCTCGGAAGCAGCAGCCGGCGCAGCGATGGCGTCCACCGGGGAGAGCGGGATCACCTTCGATGAGGTGCGTGCCCCGTTGGCGCCCTTGGTGTGTGTGTGGGGGGGGGGGGGGGGGGGGGGGGCTGGTGCCCGACCTAGGAAGTGAGGCACTCCCAAGATGCATAGCTGGACGGCAGGCGCGCATGAGGCCGCCAAACCACAGCGCTGCCAGCCGCCCCCAGTGCAAAGGGGGCATGGGGGGGGATAAGCGTTACTCGGGTCCAGCACCGCCCTCTCCCTCTCCGCCGCTGCCTGGCCAAACACCGCCGCTGCCTGCCAACCCTTGCTGCGCGCTTATGCCCGCTAGCTGTGCACCCCGGCAGAACTACCGAATCCGCGTCCTGGACACCGACAAGTATGAGGCCACCAAGGAGATGCAGGTGCGCATGCGGTCACTTGGCGATGGAGGGAAAGGGTGCCGGCTGCCACCGTTGCATGGCCCGTGCTTTGCTACACGGGCGCTAACACCCCCAGCACGCGCTGTCCCCAGGGGCAGACGGAGGCCTTCGTGAGCAAGATATCGGAGCTCAGTGAAGTGGTGAAGAAGTACATGGAGCTGATTGACCAGCAGGTGGGGGAGCGCCCGATATTGATGCCATACGATCCGGGAACAGAAGTGTGAGGCCAATGCGGGGGGGGGGGGGGGGGGGGGGCATCAAGGAAGACAGAGGTGTGGGGGAGATGCGGCGGCGCAGGTGAGAGGGGGGGCATCAAGGGGAAAGAGCGTACTGACACGGTGCGCTGGGCAGGCCGAAAGGATCGAGATGGAGAAGCTGCGGGCGGTGGGGATGCGCAACAAGGTGGCGACCATGGAAGAGGTGCGACGCGCCCTCGGCCGGCATGCTGCCCCGTCCCCCTCCCCCTCTCCTCACCCCCCCCCGCCCCCCCCCCCCCCCCCCCCTCCCAAAGCGCCCTGCAGCTGGCAGCGCAGTCTCTGGTATGCTCCACGTTGATCGCCGTGCGGCCGTCTGAGCCCGCATGCACCCCCGCCGATTCCACGCAGGAGCGCAAGCGCAAGGAGAAGGACCTCAAGGCCATGACGGCGGAGAAGCAGGAGGAGCTGGAGAGGTGAGTTGGCTCACGGGAGTGCAGTTGGCAAAGGAAGTGGGGGAAGCGGGGGGGGGGGGGGGGGGGGCAATGGGCTAACAGCAATTCCTTTCTTTATGACATGCAGATGTCCCCCCCTCCTCACTTTAACATGTGCTGAAGTAATGCCGCTCTGTATGCAGGCTGAATGTCGAGTACGAGTCGCTAGTGAAAGCCAAGACAGAGCAGGAGCTGCTGATTGGGAAGCTCTCCAGCAGCAATCCTCGCGAGTAGGCTCCCAGTAGCGCGCACCCTGTAAAACATGATGCCACCCCCCCTTTACCGCGACCACCGCTGCCGGCCGCCCAGAGCCGGCCGGCCAGGGCTGTTCCTTGGCACAACGCCTCAGCAGCATACGGTGTCTTATTATCGTGACACGCAGCCATAATCCCCTCTTGCTGCCAGTGTTGCATTTTGGTTTACTTGTATATTATTGCACTTTTTGAGTTTCACGCAACAGTGTTTGCCCTCCCCCCTCCACCAAACCTGCAGATAAATATATATTGTAAAATTTTGCGAGAAAACAGCACCTGGAAAACATCACAACACTGTCGACGCAATGCTGCAAAATAATCCTATTGTTTCGGCTCGCCGCAAACAGCCGCAAGCGATTTAAATGGCATGGCCTGTAGCTCAGGGGCAGGGCAAGTACAGTGATGCCCGAGTCCGATGACGCAGTTCGCGCATAATATTCTGGGCTGCGAGTGCCCACACCAGTGCGGTGGACTGGGAAGAAGCAAGATGCACCGTGCAGGCGCGGTGCCACAGGCTAGAACTGAATCACATGCGATTGCCCTCGGCGAACCCTTGAGAACCTCAGGGGCTTAGAACTAAGCCTGGCTGCCTGGGTATCCTGCAGTTGACTGGACCATATGTGGCAGGCATTCCACCACAAATGCTAAGTGCCAAGAGGTGTCTGTTTGGGGTGGTGTGGGAGAAGGGGGGTGGGGGAGGGGAGAATGAGTCCATACCCTGTTGTCGACGTAGGAAAAGAATTAAAAAAGCTGCTTGAATTACCGGACAGGACTATTGCCATCTGGATAGACTTCGATAGTGACGCTCTCCTGCGTCTGTATCTATTGGGAAACCCACTTCTCTGTATCATTTTGGCGATCATCTCAGAGTCGACAACACGCCCGCATTTTACTTATTTTCACCAATGCCCAGCTCCTGCTACTACTGACATTACTGGGGGCACATCACTGATGCCATAGCTACTACTGTACTCGAGAGTACCGCCATTGCGGAGAAGCGCAGTAAAGCATGCGTGGTAAGGCAGAGCTTTTGCACTACTCAGTCGTTCATAGCGGCTGCATTTCTTGTGATCCAGGCCATTGTGAAATTCGTGCATGCTACTCCACCGGGTATGTGTACCGCTGGAGACCAGGTGGCACTTCCACAGGAGCAGCCAGATATCGCCAGTTAGAGGTGGAACTGTGTGACGTGATGTGAGGCAGCACTGCTGATCCTCGGGCGGCGACCAATACAAGGATAAGGAGTAACTGCCGCGCGGCGCAGTCCCTTGGGTCACAGGGTGGTCAAGAACGCAATGCATCCCTGTGACATTTGACGGGTATATGGAGGAGGGGTGGCCTGATGAGAAGCTGCATTAAATTTTACATGTCATCTACACCTGTTTCTTGCCAGCTACAGATTCACTGGCGCTTATATTTATAGCTATCTCATGAGAAATACAGTTAATCATACATTTGTTACAGGCGAGAGCATCCTCTTTATGTTATGAGTCCGGGCTACCATGGACAGGACGGATCACGCCAGGGTGTAGGAGAAGGGGGGAGATGCGACTGCAATACAGCGGGGCAGGTCTGCCGAGCGGCTTGGAGAAAGACGTCTGCTTGGAAAACAGCCCCGATGAGTTACCTGCTCAGCGGCGCGAGGAGCGCGCGGCATTGGCCTTACCAGACTTGCGGCTGCGGCGGCCGCTGCCAGCGCCACTGGTGAAGGCGTTGGCCTTGTACTTGGTAGCGCCCTGTCCCTTGATGTAGCCGAGCGAGCTGAGCTCGTTGAGCGCGTCTTTGTCCGGAATATCACGCAGGCGGTGCGCCCAGGCGTACTGGTCCTCATCAAATCCACCAACGACGTTGTTGGCGAAGTTGGCCGGCGGCGCGCGAGGAAGGTCATCCTCGTCAAAACTGGCAGTGGCAAACGGAGTTTCGTCCATGGAGCGTGCGCTAAGATCGTTATCACCCCCCATGGCGTCGTCCTCCGTTGAGTACCGGCACTGCATCACCTGGACGTGGTTGTCGCCGTCGCGGCGACGGACCTGCACTGTGGGTGTGCGACCTGTGAGGAGCGCGTCAACGCTGTCCTCCACCCAGTGCGTCACCCAGTCGGAGCGCGAGCGCATCTCGATCAGCAGAGGGAAAGTGGGCGCATGTGCACGCTCCAGCACAGTCTTCTGAGTGCCGCGCGCACGAGCCTCGTCGTCGCCGAGCGTAACGCTCTGGATGCCGCCCACAAGATCGCTCAGCGTCGGGTTCTTGATCAGGTTCTCCAGCAGCTGCCCATGCGCAGTACTGATGAGTATCACGCCGCGCTCAGCAATTGTGCGGCACGCTAGTGCCTCTGCCTCGGTGCCAACCTCGTCGACAATGATCACCTCCGGCATGTGGTTCTCCACTGCCTCAATCTGCGAAGGGGGGGGGGGGGGGGGGGGGGAGGAGGAGGCACATTTGATTAGGGCAATGACGTAACATATGCAGCCAATATATCATGCGGTCCATGCAAGCATGAAACTGATACCATGATACAATTTACAGTTTCTGTATATTTCATTCATGACTGGGAGAGGGAGAAAGAAGGACAGAGAACGCGCGCGCGGGGGGGGGGGGGGGGGGGGGGGGGGGAGGGCGCACCATGACGCGGTGCTGCTGGCTGGGGTCTGGCACCTGCATCCGGCGGGCAGAGCCGATGGCAGGGTGCGGCACATCACCATCTCCACCAATCTCGTTAGAGGTGTCAACGATGACAACGCGCTTCCGCAAGTCATCGCTGCAATCCGATTGAGAGGCAGCGGAGTCAGCGAAGGCTCGCCCATTGAATCGGTACATGTAAAGCACGCACATCAGCTCCTTGAACAACGATGACATGTATCGAATCTGCTGCGATCTCGGTAAAACAAGCCGGTTTCCATGAGGGTGTCAGCACCCAGGGCATATGCGGAGGAGGTGTCTCACCTGAGCACGCGTGCCATCTCGCGGATAACAGTGGTCTTGCCCACACCGGGACGGCCCAGGAAGAGAATGCTCTCCTTAGCCTCCAGCAGGTCGTGGACCATATCAATGTGCCCCGTCACAGCGCGGCCAACGCGGCAGGTAAGGCCAACGACTTTTCCCTTACGGCTGCGCATGCAGCTGATACGGTGCAAGGTGCCTTCGACACCAGCGCGGTTATCGCCCCCAAACTCGCCCAAAGCCTCGCAGGCGGCATCTAGATCCTCCCAGGACACCTCTTCCTCGCACAGGATCTCAGACTCGCCGTCGCCCAGGAAGCGCGCCTCTGGGCGGCGCCCGATGTCCAGGATGACCTCCAGTAGGGTAGAGCGGTGCGGGTGGTTGATAACACGGTCGCGGATGCGAGGAGGCAAGACGCCAATCATCGCATCCATGTCATCCTGCACGATCACACTGCCGTCTTCCTCTGCCACGACTGCGAGATATACATTGCACCCCCGGCCATCAGCTGGAGCCGCCCGACACATGCAAGGCCAACATAATAGACATAATAGACAGGAGGTTGGGGAGGCGCATCACCCTGGTCATTACTGCCTGAGATGGCAGCAGCAGCAGCTATTGGGACCTGACAGGCAGTGCCTCTCATGGCAGCCGCGTGGCGGTTGTTGGCGGGGAGCTTGGAAGACAGCGCAAGACGTGATCTTGCGGCCAGCTGCTGAAGGTGGCAGGTGTTGCCCCTGCCCCTGGAAGCCAGCAAGAGCAACATGTATCGGTGTAACGTCGAACTGGCTGCCTCGCCCCCTCCCCCCTCTATTCCTGCTGTGTCTGCAAGCAAAGCCAATGTGGACAGGCAAACGCATGCGCCATTGGTGTGGAACATGCGCGGCGTGTGGGAGGTAATAACCTGGACCTGGCAACAGCCGCCAGGCGGGTGGCACTGAGTGTGGCGGTGGTAGTGGGCGCCATCTCCGCTGGCGGTGGCGTCAGCGGCGGCGTCAAGAAGGAAGCCGGAGGCGGTGCGAGGGCCAACCACTCCTGGGAAGGAAGCGAGGACGAGCGAGGCAAGCAGAGCTCTGGGCAATGGGGGAAGGGGGGGGGGGGGGGGGGGGGGCAGGGTGTGAGAAATAGCAGTGTGGGAATTGGGAAAGGGGAGGGGGAGGCGCAGGTGTGGGTGGCTCTTGGACGCGTGGAGACGTGTGATGAAGACAGTTGGGCTGATATCGAGAGATGCGATTTTTTCTGGGCTGGTTTCTGTACTGGTCCAGTACCGGTACCCATTGTACTGGCAATAACCGCGCACCGGTGTGAATTATTACAAAAAGGCCAGTAACAAATCCACGGCGGCCAGCAGTAATTAAAGATAAACACAGCAAGCGGCCTGCATCATCCCGCCGAACACCGGTACGCGTACTAGTACTACGTTCGCCAGCGCCCTGCCGCTGATCGGGTGTATATAAGCACTGAACATTGTACATTGTCATTACATATATATATATGTATGTATGTATGTAAATATATATGCATTACATATACATTACATATACATATAAATTACATGTGCTAGCTGGAAATGGTCGTTGTTTACTGCAGCTCGTATTGAGGACTACTCGTATGAGTACTGGTACGGGTAGACGAAACAGCGCTGACGATGGCCCGATACTCCCACCTACACTCATCCGAGCAGCGGGATGAAGCAGGTCACGACGACGAATAGGGCCGCGTATAGTCCCGATAAGCGTATATCCCGAACTCGCGTATATCCGTATATTCCTGCATCGTCTGATGGAGATATGGTCGCTACCAGTGTACCATACAAGGTACACTCCTTCCCCGCTCGGTTGATTCCTGCATCGTCTTGTATGCGAGAGGTCCCGGGAACGATTTCTGATCGACGTTTTTCGGAAATATCGTCCCGGCGTGTCCTGGGTTTTCCCGATTGGTGCATTAGGCCTTCGGGTTCGAGTAAGGCAATGGTCTATGGGCTATGCCAGACCTACGACTGCAGTTGGCGCAAGAGGTCAAGTGCTGGGGCGGCTTAGGCCGATGTCCCGGGGCGAAGTTCACTTAACCATACCAGTAGCGACTTGGGGACTAGATTTAATTGGGTTAATGCCTGGGCCGGTTCCTCGGTCGAAAATAATGAATTGTTCTGCAGGAGCGACTCGGATATAATCTATCTATTTACAATCCCTATACGGTGTATCTCGAAATATGGAATATGGAATATATACGGGTACCGGTATGGAATATGGAATATCTAAATTATTTTGAATTATATTTCGCAATCCGATATAGCGACTATGACAGCGCAGATTCATCCGCGACTTATTCCGAGTGCTGTACACCCTGTCATCTCAATATATTACGGAAGACTTCCGCCACTCGTGGGGTGTAGCAACGGTGCAGCGACGCCAAAACTGGATGAAAGTAAGGAAGTTCAGAACTGGGAATTCAAATTTCGAACGATAAGGTGATCGAAGCTGAATAAAAGCATTGAAATGATAAGCCAGCTAGGGCACGAGACTTGGTATCAGACTTTCCGCATATAAGCCGATTTACGCATTAGAGGACCGCTTTTTAGGACCGATAAGGACTGCCACAAAGAGGGATCTTTGTGGATTAACGACTGGCTTTATGGACCCTGAAAAATATAAGGAGGAGTGCTTTTACCTGAATAATCTGATTCATGAATCGCTGTATCCGCCTTCTTTGTCCGCCTTATATAAAAGCGGAGCGCTGTAAGATTTATCAATAATTTTAATATACGAGTCACGGTACCTCGTACAAAAGATGGACGAATATCTGTAGGGATAATTAAATGTCATTTTGGTACTGGTTTGAATAGCTTTTGTCCGGGGAATCGAACGCGCATCCCATTTCGCACCGTCGGAGGCACAGGCGGTGCACTAGTTGCTACTGGGACGCGGGGGCGCCAGCCTGGCGCGAGTGCATTTCGCTCGTCGTCGTCACCCGTCAGGCCAGATAGACCCACAGCGCACCGCCATGGGCTTGTAGCGACACCCGTACCCGACACTCGTAGCCTGACACCCGACCGAGCCAGCAGCGTACACATATTATCAACCAGCGGAATGCGTTCGACCGGGGTTGGGGGCTAGGGGTTACACTAGAAGCCGACCTCGGGGGTTCGCAGGTCGTGCAAGGGCAGGGAGTGAAAGCAGGATACAGTGGAGGTGAACCAGAGAAAGGAGTATGGTGGATGGTGCGCCACGACAACTGTAGGGCCGCTGCGTGGCAAGGTCTCAGCTGCTACTAGGTATCCAGCTGCAGTTACTGAGACTACGGGCGCAGACGCATACAGGTATGGACAGAAATTTTGGCCACGGGCGGACGGACAGATACAGAGGGTGCCTCGGGGTGGTCGCGGCCGATACGGGTCGGCTGCCGGGCTGGATGCTAGGCGCGCGCGTTTGAAGCGGTAAGAGGCTGCGACCACCCGACAAGAGGGGCCGATTCACAGCAGGGAGAGCTTACCTCGGCAGCGACGGGTTGGCTCGGAAACAGCGGTAATGCCTGTCGTATCCAGATGTGAAGTGGAGTGTCCTGGACCTGGAGAGTTAGTCTATTTCAAATGAACAGGCTCGCAGTCGCTACCTACATCAGGTCGTGGTGGGTGGGTATTATGCGACGTTGACGAATGCAGTTGCAGGTGAATAAGGGGCGCGCGGGAAGAGGACGCAGCATCAGGGATTCAGGGCAGCAATATTTTTGCTGCTCGCCTTCGCCTTCACCCCTAGCCACCTCTTCGTACGATGTGTCTTGTTGCTGATATTCGTTGTATAGTCGTTACATATCCGTTCAATCCCATTTAATACGTGAGTCTAGTATCATCTGATTTTTTAATAAATTATATTAATATTACGATGTATTAAAGTACTATGCTGACTGATGCGCTTCGCTGGGCACTGCCGTCCGCTGGGCTGCTGGCACCAGAATCTGACGCCCCGCCAGACCAGCAAATCTTTCTGTGCGCTGGCCTGCTGAGTGCTGACTGGCTGCTTCTTCGTACTATATGGGCTTTTGGACGGCTTTTGGTACGTCGTATAATGATCCCCGATACTACTACGGCACGAGTATAGATTTCCTGACGAATATATTGTCGATAAACAAATAAATCATACGAGTATACTACTGCTGGTACCGTAACGACTACCCTGTAGCGACTATTTCTGGTCAGAGCGCGCTCGGCGCCGCGACGACAAATACTACTTTCGGTGATCGTACTCGTACGAGCACGAGAGAATTCCTTTACTATATATATACATGTTTTTCCCGCCCCCGGGACAGCACTGGCACCAGTGAAACCCTTGCAGCGTCTACGACGGCCGTTTAGGCAGTGATCCAGTAGGTTAGGGATTGCCAAGGGTAGGCGACGCTCCATTATAGTAGTCATCAAGCAAATTGCCGAAGCATTCTGAAAGGCTAACTGAAGGCTAGTGACAGAATTTCCTACACAGACTGTTGGATCACCGTCTGAAACACTGCCCTGAAAATACCCGGCACTGAACGACCACGAAAGGTCCGCCCTACCCGTTTGGGCGTCGGCCCATTCGAGTAATGCGAGTTGGGACAAGCCCCAACCCGCGGAGCAAAGCATTTCGGGAGTGCGATACATACGTAACAAAAAAGCAATGTGAGGGAGGGCCGGACACCATAGCTGGAAAATTTTCCCATTCCCAGTAAATCCAGGGCGCCGTGAAGGGAGGGGGGGACCCCGCCCAAACTAAAGGCAGCTGTGTCCTCAGGTGTTGACGCCATAACCTGACTACCAATATAATCCCTAATAAACTCCGGAACTAACAACCCCAAATTGTGACGGTGATACCCCCACCGCGGGCACTCCACCAACATATGCTCGATATAAGTCTCAGGTTCACCACCGCCACATGCAGGGCAGTGTTCAAGGAACCGCTCAGGCATGGCATCAATCCGGCCCAATCGGCAAGCAGTGGGAAATACTCGGGTGCGCGTAATTGTATCATAATGTGCAGCCCGGCCACAACCCCCTGTGGGACACCCACACCGTACTACCGTGGCAACGGATTTATTTGACGAATAAGACGCCTAGACATATATATATATATATATATATATATATATATATATATATATATATATATGGGGCGAACGTAGGGCTAGCTGAGGCGGCGCACCTTCCACTTGAGTGGATGTCACTAGCCGCCGCGCGCGGTGCCGCTAAACTAGTAAAGGCATCGGTGTGGGCGCGTTACGAATCGTCGGCATCGTTAGCACGCACAAAAACCCGGGGTATATATATTATGCCTTTAGTATGCCTTTACTAGTTTAGCGGCATCGCGCGCGGCGGCTAGTGACATCCACTCAAGTGGAAGGTGCACCGCCTCAGCTAGCCCTACGTTCGCCCTAGCTAGTCGATCTAACCACCACACAATCCCCGACGTCCGCGTGTTAGGGCGCGCCCGACTTAGCTGATCTACTAAATGGGCTATACATGTATTTTGCAATTCGTGCAGGTTGCGACGCCATGCGTGTCTACGCAATGGAACATATTCGTGATCTTCAGCGGAACGTGGACACTACCATGCATATAATAATGCGACTCGCGCGGAGTAATGCGTATGTGAGCGAAACACGTGGGGGGGGGGGGGACCACTGGTGCAATTTCCAACGGCTATCTTGCATCACACCGCTTCCCGCGGTAACCCGTACCGTAGTTCGGATTCCGAATAAACCACGGACAATACAAATAAAGGCGTCAGGCACAGCCGCCGGCGGTGGTGCCATGCCATCCCTGCCACATGGCCCACCCACACAACGAGTCAGCCACCAGGTCGGTCGTCGGTCAGTCCAAGAGACTGGCAAGATGCCCATGCATGGGACGGGGAGGGGGGGGCACTCGTAGTTACAGGGTTTGACCACGATGGTGTCGTATGGGGTACCGAATCGCCGCGGACGCGGCATGAGGCACCAACCCGCCCGCCCGTCGCCCGCAAAACGCGAGTAACAAAGGCACCAACTATTGTTGTCGACGGCCTCGACCCGCCAAGGCAAGGACGAAGCCTCGAACGCGGCGCGCGTTGGGCGCGTCGTCAGCACTGCGCGTGGGCCACGGTCTGTAAGGGCGAGGCGGTGCAGCGCGCCGAGCAGCCCGCCCGGGCGGTAAAAAGGACAAGGAGCTAGCCGGCATGCGCGTCTCACAATTTTGTAAAGGGCATCGTGGACAAGGCATACACGTGCCCGTGCTGCAAGAAGATTATCCGCGATGTCCCCCCAAAGAAGATCAAGAACGAACTGAGGGAATTTGCAAGGATGCATGCTGCGGAGAGGTATGTTATCTCGAATTGTTTTGCAGCGTTTGCATATGTATTAATATGTTTCATGCTGATTGGTAACACTATGTTGCCGATTTTTTGTAATTATATGCACATTGCAGGTACCTCAAGCCCCCACTGCTACACATCTAAGCCAAGCATAAGGTACACGATCTCCTGCACATCAACCTCTGCATCACGGCGGGCCTGACTTACCCAACGGTAAGCGCCTCCGATGATGTGAAGGTGCAGACCGCCTTGGAAATCTGCAAGCAGCTATGGGAGCTGCTGCTGGAGCCCGTGGACCCAACTCGCGCACCAGGCACCGCCCAGCTGCCACCTCTGCACTTGAAGGAGGCTCGCGCACAACGGGTAGGTCAAGCAAGTGGCAAAGAAATTCGTGCAGGCATTTGTCAATGATGCAGGTGAGAATGATGTTGCCACCGTGTACTGCCACATTCTACAGTGCCATATCCCTGGTTACATAAGCTAGTATGGCGATCTGCTAAACTGTGATTATCACGGGTATGAGCACGCTCACTTGGTCACAAAGACTGCCTACCGGAGGGACGCTGCTAGGCACCTAGAGTTCAGGGTAGGGGGAGGTCCTTGGCCACATGAAAATTCATGAAAGCCACCAACATGAGCTGCCCACACGAAAGCGACCGAAGCGTGGCCCACAGGGCAAGAAGCGCGCTACGCCCACGCAGAGCGCCCCCCCCCCCCCCTCGTCGCCCCCCCCCCCCCCCCCCCCCCCGGCTCCCCCCCCCCCCCCCCCCCCCCGCCGGGCACCACGCGGGCTGCGCCCACGGGAGCCGCAGCAGCCCTTTCCCCCCATAGAAACATTGTAATAGCTTTTTCATGACAATTGCGATGCAAAGTTTGATATATGTAGTGAAAAGATTACAGCGCGGCTAGCGCCTGGCCGCCGCCTTCCTGTCAGCGAGCATCTTCTTTCCCTACCGCACTCTCTTGCCATGCTCTCTCTCAAGGCGGGCCTTGGCATCTTTAAGCATGCCGGCAACCCTAAGCATGTTGGGGGACTCCGCGTTGCTAATACCGCCTTACTTGCCTACCGTCCCATCGGCACGCCGGGGCTTCCGACCGTCTGGCTGCCTTGGGGTGGGAGAGCGCATGTGGCTGCCGGCGTCCTACTTGCACGGCCGGCAGAGCGTGCCGGCCGGTATCCTGAAGGGCGGGCCGGGGCGGCAACAGAAAAGTTAGAATGGCATGTAGCGAGTACGATTGGCATTTCTAGTTAATTGTAATTCTCAACCACCCAACCCCACCGCCATTCGCACAGGCAAGTTGCGGCGCTCACTTGTAGGGCAGGCCGGTGGGCTGCCCGCCATCGACGTCCGTGATGTTGAAGGCCCCCGCCTCGGCGAGGCACGGCAAACAGTAAGCGGCACCGCGCTCGACGGTGCCGTGCTTGACGAGACGCTCCGGGGGCGTCAGGACGCGCCCGGTAGTCGGGGACAGCTCCAAATCGTCCTCCTCGTCGCTCCCCTCGTACTCCCACTCCGACCCACTACCCCCCACGTCCTAGTCCTCAACCAAGGAGAGGTCCAGGAACATGGTGCCGTCGTGGTTCGGGTAGCGGGGTTTAGTCCTAGCTGCGCCGCTGGGTTGGTTGCGGGTGGGTGCCACGCCCCCGCCGGTGCCATCCTCCCACTCGCGCATTGCCACAGAAATACCCATCCACAAAAACCGGACTAGGGGACTGTAGAACACACTAGGAGAGACTCCACCAAGGCAGAAAGTTCCCAAATACACGTGGCTAGGTCTCCAAACCGTTAAAGACATTTTTCCTAGGCGGAGTAAAGCAGCGGCATAGGTGCGAAGTTGAGGGATGTGGGTGGGTGGGCGTGCTCGCAATGTACATGGTCTTGAAGGTGGCCACGGAGATGCCAAACTACTTGGCCTCTGAGGCCAGAGAAGCCGCGCCAAGCAGCCGAAAGTCCCGTTTTGGGTCCATTGCGCCCCCGGGGGAGGCGGTGCTTCGGTTGGTTGAGTGTCTGTGACTGAGAATGTGGCAGGGTGACGAGTGGGTTGGCATGTACATGGCGTTGTGCCGCACCCGCATGCGTGCAGCTCAGTGGGCGGAAACCGGCATTTTGGATATAACATTCCTCAAATAACATTCCTAACAGTCTCATTCCTAACAGAATAGTGACATTTATTTGTTGTGTTAGATGCCTATGTCTCCCTCAAAAAAGGGGGTTCCCGGATATCCGCAAAACAATATTGTTGAATCCCGAACAATACTAAGAAATGTATTGGAAATCCGGATCGAGGCGTACGGTCGCGCCTAATTTGCCTCCACTGTGAGATTCAGATGTGACGTAAATGTGCCCTACTGGTGACGAACGACAACATACGGGGACGATACGGGACGGACGAGGGACGTGGATTTCATACCCAGTAGCGACGACTATCGCCCGCGACCTGTAAAGTACTATATGAATTTCTCGTTTCCATAATTTCATCAAATTGATATGCGCACGCGGGCTCGCGTGTCGCCCGCCGACGCGGAGCACCCGGGCTAAGTACAGGCGGATTACGCACTCATTGCACATCGCCGCACATCGCTGACCGCACATCGCTGCACATCGCTGACCCCGCGGTGTGCCGCGATGTGCGGCACGACGGGCGGAGGTGTGGGCGGATGTAGGTGGTACGGTAGGTGGTAGGCGGTAGGTGGTGTTCGTAGGTGCGCGTTTTAATGCAGCCGCCCTAACTGCTGATGATTGTGTAACGCCCCAGCACGCGCATGAAGTACGGGGTCGCCTCACGGTCACCGCCGCTCACCGTTGAATCAAGCGCGGACAGCCGCGCACTCGCATCTGTGTTGCCTGCCGGTGGTGGGTTACATCCACCCCAACTCTCAACCCCCCCCCCCCCCCCCCGCCCCCCGCGCGCGGCAGCAGGCATGCCGGCAAAGGGATGGATAGCGAGTGTGTCGAAGGATGGCGTGTACTCATGCAAGCACTGCCGGGGCAACGTGACGGGCACATGTGATAAGATGGCGCGAGAGCGGCACTTCCTAAAATTCCCGAACTGTAGCCACTCGTTGAAGCGTGCGGCTAAGTTGCGCCGCAAGGCCGCCTTATCACAAGCAGCAGCAGCAGCAGGGGCGGCAGCAGCAGCAGCAGCAACAACAGGGGCGGCAGCATGAGTAGCTGCAGCCGTCGGAAACGGCCCGCCGGCGCCGGTCTCGGACGACGGCGGCTCGAAGGTGGACGATGTGATGGGCGTGGGGGAGGACCCCGTTGGCGAAGACGGTATGGACATCGACGCGCCTGCGTGGCCGCCGGCGGGCGTCGAACCCGCGATGAGGGCGTGATATGGAAAGGCGATCCCGGCGACTTCTACATGAAGGTCATCGCCAAGAAGTTCCGGGGAGTATGGCACTACGGCGTGATAACCGGCGTCGTTACCGAGTGGGTGTTGGAGGACTACGGCGGGGCGACCCAGTGGCGCGCTGTTTTCGAGGACGGGGACATTGTGGGCCTTCAGCGTTCAGAGGTGAGTGGGCCCGGCATGCGTGCTGGTGGCACCACTCAACTGCGGTTGTATGGAATCACACGCACCCGCCCGGTCGGCGTGGCAGGTTGTGGAGGCTATGGCGGCTGCCCAGGAGCACCCCCCTGTGGATGCGGACGGGGAGGCTCGCTTGGTAACCGTCCATGAAGGCGATGACTTGTCCAAGGAATCACGCAAGGGGCAGCGCGGCGCCAAGGCGCGGCGGCCGGGGCAGCGCGGCGCCAAGGCGCGGCGGCCGGGGCAGCGCGGCGCCAAGGCGCGGCGGCCGGGGCAGCGCGGCGCCAAGGCGCGGCGGCCGCGGCAGCGCGGCGCCAAGGCGCGGCGGCCGGGGCAGCGCGGCGCCAAGGCGCGGCGGCCGGGGCAGCGCGGCGCCAAGGCGCGGGCGGCCGGGGCAGCGCGGCGCCAAGGCGCGGCGGCCGGGGGCAGCGCGGCGCCAAGGCGCGGCGGCCGGGGCAGCGCGGCGCCAAGGCGCGGCGGCCGCGGCAGCGCGGCGCCAAGGCGCGGCGGCCGGGGCAGCGCGGCGCCAAGGCGCGGCGGCCGGGGCAGCGCGGCGCCAAGGCGCGGCGGCCGGGGCAGCGCGGCGCCAAGGCGCGGCGGCCGCGGCAGCGCGGCGCCAAGGCGCGGCGGCCGGGCAGCGCGGCGCCAAGGCGCGGCGGCCGGGGCAGCGCGGCGCCAAGGCGCGGCGGCCGGGGCAGCGCGGCGCCAAGGCGCGGCGGCCGGGCAGCGCGGCGCCAAGGCGCGGCGGCCGGGGCAGCGCGGCGCCAAGGCGCGGCGGCCGGGGCAGCGCGGCGCCAAGGCGCGGCGGCCGCGGCAGCGCGGCGCCAAGGCGCGGCGGCCGGGGCAGCGCGGCGCCAAGGCGCGGCGGCCGGGGCAGCGCGGCGCCAAGGCGCGGCGGCCGGGGCAGCGCGGCGCCAAGGCGCGGCGGCCGGGGCAGCGCGGCGCCAAGGCGCGGCGGCCGGGGCAGCGCGGCGCCAAGGCGCGGCGGCCGGGGCAGCGCGGCGCCAAGGCGCGGCGGCCGGGGCAGCGCGGCGCCAAGGCGCGGCGGCCGGGGCAGCGCGGCGCCAAGGCGCGGCGGCCGGGGCAGCGCGGCGCCAAGCGCGGCGGCCGGGGCAGCGCGGCGCCAAGGCGCGGCGGCCGGGGCAGCGCGGCGCCAAGGCGCGGCGGCCGCGGCAGCGCGGCGCCCAAGGCGCGGCGGCCGGGGCAGCGCGGCGCCAAGGCGCGGCGGCCGCGGCAGCGCGGCGCCAAGGCGCGGCGGCCGGGGCAGCGCGGCGCCAAGGCGCGGCGGCCGGGGCAGCGCGGCGCCAAGGCGCGGCGGCCGGGGCAGCGCGGCGCCAAGGCGCGGCGGCCGCGGCAGCGCGGCGCCAAGGCGCGGCGGCCGCGGCAGCGCGGCGCCAAGGCGCGGCGGCCGCGGCAGCGCGGCGCCAAGGCGCGGCGGCCGCGGGCAGCGCGGCGCCAAGGCGCGGCGGCCGGGCAGCGCGGCGCCAAGGCGCGGCGGCCGGGGCAGCGCGGCGCCAAGGCGCGGCGGCCGGGGCAGCGCGGCGCCAAGGCGCGGCGGCCGGGCAGCGCGGCGCCAAGGCGCGGCGGCCGGGGCAGCGCGGCGCCAAGGCGCGGCGGCCGCGGCAGCGCGGCGCCAAGGCGCGGCGGCCGGGCAGCGCGGCGCCAAGGCGCGGCGGCCGGGGCAGCGCGGCGCCAAGGCGCGGCGGCCGGGGCAGCGCGGCGCCAAGGCGCGGCGGCCGGCAGCGCGGCGCCAAGGCGCGGCGGCCGGGGCAGCGCGGCGCCAAGGCGCGGCGGCCGGGGCAGCGCGGCGCCAAGGCGCGGCGGCCGGGGCAGCGCGGCGCCAAGGCGCGGCGGCCGGGCAGCGCGGCGCCAAGGCGCGGCGGCGGGGCAGCGCGGCGCCAAGACAGCGCATACAGCGGTATCGGCGGAAAGGGATGCATTACAAGCTGTGGACGGCAGCCGCTGAAAACTATGCGGTCATGCCGCAACAACCCCAACACTGGCTTATGGATACCTCTGATCTGGCTGACGGCGGCGGGCTGCGGGATGCAGGGCCGCATGACTGAGGTGGCGGTGCTGGTGAGCCCGCAGAGTGTGCATGCGGCGGAGGCGGCGCAGCCGCATAGGCACTAGACAATGCTCTGAAGCGAGCCCCAAGTGTCTGCCCAGCGCCTGCCCCAATGTAACGCACCAGCTTGGCAGCAATTGGCAGCTCTTTTGCCCCCCCCTCCACCCCACAGACACACTACCAATACCAGTTTCTCATCCCGGCGGGCAGTTGATGCGTATACCCAGGCTTGTGCGTACGCGCTGCGGGGGGGGGGGGGGGGGAATCACTATAGCTAAGCTAGTGATGTGAGATATGAGTGCAGCAACAGATATTGTGCAAGATATAATACGATGGCATGCAAGCGGGTCCCCGCTCTTCCACAATCATTGGCCCTGCTCCCTCTTGCCCCGCCCCCGGTGCCCTTTAGCTGCTCTCAGCATCCCGAGTGGGATGGGCGGGGCAGCGGTTGCTACCGAGTGAGGCGTAGCATCGTTTGCAGTAGCAACGCAGCCTTTCCGGTGTGACGCCGCCTGGATGTAACCCAGCAGTACGCGCAAAGTGCAAGTGCAAGCTGCTGATGGCGGGGATCCCGCGCGGGGGGGGGGGGGGGGGGGGGGCAGCGGCTGTGGGATAGGCGCGGCAGCGGTTGCTACAGAGTGAGGCGTCGCATCGTTTGCAGTAGCAACGCAGCCTTTCCGGTTGCATAGTGTGACGCAGCCTGGATGTAACCCAGCAGTACGCGCAAAGTGCAAGTGTTACATGTCCGTGTGCCCCACCCAATGACATTGCGCCCGACCTCACTGACGGCATGTCTCGCTCTCCTTCATCTCCTGGGCCGTCCGCCGCCTCACCCTGCGCACCCCACCAGCCGCGCGTGCCTTCTCGGAAGCCTCACACACGGCGGCGCGAGTCGCGTCGTGGAACGCGTCCCTGACATGGCGGAACTCCGCCCTCTTCGTGGCCGTGGTCGGGCAGGGGACTGCCCGCTGATGGGTCGCCATGCATGGGTACTTGGGGCCGCACAAAGCCGGGGTGCCGTCGCAGCAACACTCCCAGTCCGTCCGTTGGCCGCAGTCCACGCATGACGGGCGTCCGGCCAGGACACGCACATGATAGTGCATGTGGCCGCCTCCCGCCACTGCTCGTAATGCTCCGGTCAACATGGCGACGAGCAAGTCGGCATGTCCCGCAGGTGGCTGCGGGGCGGGTGGCGCGAGCGCAGCCTCGCTCGCCTCGACAACCCCCTCAGCCCGATCAGTCGCCTCGACCACGGCCTCCTCCGCCTCCTGACGCGGCGCACCAGGCGCATCATCGTCGCCTGGCAGGGCGTCCCCCCCCGCAACGGCGCCGTCGGCGGTGGCCGACGCCGTCGTGGCGGGGTGTTGTGAGGAGGTGGCCCTAGACATAGGTGGGGCCGGCACCGCCATGTGTTGCTCCACATGCGGTGCGGTTCCTGACGCGACAGCTCCGTCGCACCAGTACCGGCGCCGGCACCCACGCACGCCTGCTGGGCTTACCACCAACCGGCATGTTTCCTTTGGGAGGCGGTTCATCCGCGTCGGAGGTGAGCGGCGGTGCCTGTGTGGGTGTGGATACTGCCCGGCCATTAGGGCTCCCGCCGCCTGTCGCTCCGCCGACCCACGCCGCGGCGTGTGCTGCGCCCCGCATAGTCGCCTCGAATATAATATACATGACGCGGGGACGGGGGGGGGGATTCGTGCGTTTCGTATGTCGGCGGAAAGGCGTGCGAAGCTGCGGCTGGCGAAGGTGGTGGAAGTAAGCGTGGCGGCGTCGGCGGCGTATTACCGTGCGTGCATGCGTGCGCAACCCCGCGGCAGCAAGCGCCGGACTCGGCGTGTGCCAGCGGCAGAGCTGCGAAGCCATGGACACGGTACGGGATGCCAAGTCTGGCTAAGCAACTGCCGAGGCTGGCGGCTTAACCCCCATGTCCGGCGGTTGAGGGACGGAAAGTGCGTAGAAGTTGATCGGGAAAGCGGGCATATAAGCCTGGCTGTGCTAGGTTCCTATTAAGTAATGGCGGTTTGTGCTAAGTAATTCTTAGGGGTAGACCATGCAGCGCAGGTAGGGGGCGGTATAAATGAGGCCGGGCACATATACTGCTCCACGAAACGACACTGTCGCACGTGTAGTTGAATAGACGCCCCCCCCCCCCCCCCCCCCGGGTCGGCCCGCCGGGTCGGCCCGCCGACCCGCCACGGCATGTAATATTTGTCATGCATCGCTGGGGTATGTGTGAGTGGATGCCCCGCCGCCACATCCCCCCCCCCCACCCCCCCCCCCCCCCCCCCCCATTTACACTTGTGCACTCATAAAGTTTGGGCTGGTTTCGGAGCAATACATGTACGTATGTATATACATACAATGGAACGTAGGACCTGCGCGGAAAGAGGGGGGGCTGGCGGAATGCGTTGGGGGTGCGTAGAGTAGCGTGTTGGTGAGATTCGGGGTGCATCGGACGCCGGATGCCCATCCACCCAGCGTAAAAGACGCCTACGTAATATTCACACTATATATATTCACGCGCAAATGTGTGAAAACCGGACATTCCGTGCCGGATGGGTGGAAATACGGCGTCCGATGCAGCCAAAACCCCAGCAACACGCTATTCTGTGCACCGCCAATGCACTCCGCCAGCACCGCCTCATTCTCTGTCGATTTCGAAAACGCCTTCACATTACCCACCGGTAATTGCAATTGCCACCGTGTAATGTTGTCACGATGTGCGCACACAACAACACTTACTACCGGTTCCGACGCGGATGGAGGCGAGGCTTGCGGAGTGCGTTGGGGGTGCGTAGAGTAGCGTGCTGCAAATAATTGGGGTGCATCGGACGCCGGATGCCCACCCACCCGGCGTAAAAGACGCGTAATATTCACACTTTATTAACACACAAATGTGTGAAAACCGGACATTCCGTGCCGGATGGGTGGGAATACGGCGTCCGATGCAGCCAAAACCCCAGCAACACGCTATTCTGTGCACCGCCAATGCACTCCGCCAGCACCGCCACATTCTCTGTCGATTTCGAAAACGCCTTCACATTGTCCACCGCTAATTGCAATTGCCGTGTAATGTTGTCACGATGTGCGCACACAACAACACTTACTACCGGTTCCGACGCGGATGGAGGCGAGGCTTGCGGAGTGCGTTGGGGGTGCGTAGAGTAGCGTGCTGCAAATAATTGGGGTGCATCGGACGCCGGATGCCCATCCACCCGGCGTAAAAGACGCGTAATATTCACACTGCTTTATTAACACACAAATGTGTGAAAACCGGACATTCCGTGCCGGATGGGTGGGAATACGGCGTCCGATGCAGCCAAAACCCCAGCAACACGCTATTCTGTGCACCGCCAATGCACTCCGCCAGCACCGCCTCATTCTCTGTCGATTTCGAAAACGCCTTCACATTATCCACCGCTAATAATTGCAATTGCCACCGTTTAATGTTGTCACGATGTGCGCACACAACAACACTTACTACCGGTTCCGACGCGGATGGAGGCGAGGCTTGCGGAGTGCACTTGCGGTGCACAGACTAGCGGGAGACTAGACCCATTGTCGCTTATTTACAAGCACGGGCGGTGCTGCCAGACCTGATCGTCTACGGCCGATATAATATTCACACTATATTAACATCGGTGCACACCGCCGCACACCGCCGCACACCGCCGCACACCGCTGCGCGCGCACATTCGTCGCACACATTATCCCGGATTCACTCGCCGTATCCATTACGCCGTGCTACTTCAACAATAAACATTGCGAAATTACACCGACACAATGCCGCACCGACTAGCTCTTGACAATACGTGCATATAAATAGTAGTGGCGCGCTGCTCCTCGCCTCCGATGTGTCGTTGACTGCTGCGGAAGGCGGTCGTCGACTGGGTGTTAGTTTCTCCACCTCGGCCGCCCCCCCCCCCCCCCCTTCACCGCTCACAGCGCCATGGCCGACCTCGCCCCCCCGGGCAAAAGTGGGCGGCGAGCCTTGTTGTCTCGCGTGTCCGCGCCGCCGGCATCGAGGAGGACGAGAAAGACATGAGGAAACCCGTGACAAGGTGGGCGCGCAACAAAACACTCCATCCTCCGCATTAGCACGCACCCACTCGTGGCTAACTTGTGCCGCGCGCAGGTTCGTCCGGGAGCGCCGTAAGGCCCACCTCAACGCCAAGGCTTCCACAGTGCCAGCGGCGCAACTCGTGGTGGCCGAGGAGGCCGCATCCTCAGCCGCTTAAAGGCGAAACGATTGTGGCTTGTTGTGGGTGTCTGGGCACAGGGGGCGTCCCGACGCCAAGGTAAGGAAGCTCATGGCGGCGTCGTCGACGGCACAGCCTCCCGGGGTGGTGAAGACACTGACGGATGACAAGAAGCGGAAGAGGCCAGTGAAGAAACGCCGAGGTAAGAAACTGACGGTCGCGGAGTCGGAGGCGGAGTCGGAGGCGCAGGCGGAGGCGGAGGCGGAGGCGGAGGCGGAGGCAGCGAGATCGTCGAAGCGGAGGGTCCCCCGGGCACGCAAGAACAAGAACAAGCAGTAGCCCCCGCCCCCTTTACCCCCCCCCCCCCCCCCCCCAGGCGGGAGCGGCTGGCGGCGAGGGGGGGCGGGGGGGGGGCGGGGCGGGCGTGGTCCCCCCCCCCCCCCCCCCCCCCCCGGGCCACATCCCCCGATGGCAGCTGTCGCGAATATTGTAATTCAATCATTCTTCGGCAAACCGCTGCCTGCCCCCGCCCTCCCCCTCGCGAATATTTATGTAACGTGAGCACTCTTTGGCAAAACATGGCAGCCAAACCGCCCATCTGATGACCTTTGATCGGACGGCTGGCAGGCCCGATCAGCAGTACTAGTACTGCAAATTCCCCAGTGTTACCAAGTACGTACGGCTGCGATTTGCGCTCCCATGTACTAATAGTCGTAGTTATCCACAGGACGACTAGGGTTCGTGCCCGGGTACCGGGTACCGGGTACTACATCCCCGGTGCCGGCGTAATAAATATATCGCGTACTACCCGGTACTACACGGACAACCTTGTACCTTGTACGTCAGTGCCATGTACGCTTCACCGGGCTGGTACGACTGCCAGAATGATGACAAAAAGGATTTATCGCCCGCCGGCAATAACGCCGGATGTACTCGCACGTAACTGGATGGACGTGCCGCCACCAGCAGCAGCCTTCACGGATAAATAATAGTCGCTAGTAGTAGTGCTTCGTCACCTGTATGTCACATCTGAATCTCACAGTGTTAAATGAATATGTAAAACCATGTCACTTTTAGCGCCGAGTGCGCAATGAATTTTGCCGAGAACTAATGATTGCTTTCCTCCACCAAAACAATCACTTAGTTAGTAATGATGATAGTCCATCAGATCGAACAAATTCGCGCAATGCAGTCGAGCTATTTGCACATTATTTGGGATCGTCGTCGAGCTCAGCAACTTCGCAGGCACGCTTCCTCTCGCCGGTGTGCTTTGCTCGCACTTTGCGGAGCTGACGTGCCGCCTCAACCTTCCCGGGGTCGTTGTTTTCGAAGGCCGCAAGGAAGGTCTTGAGCTCGATAATTCAGCATGCGGAGCCTCACGTCTGCCTTGAGGCAAGTACATGCCATCCCTGCGTTCCGAGCCTTGGAATAATTGCATGGTGATCAAGAGGTTCCTCCAAGGCTCCCACTCCTCCAGCACGCCCCTCTTACAGCCGAATTCATCGTCGAGGGTGGACACAACGGGGATGGTGGTGCTCAGGAAGTGTGCCGTGAAGGACGTGGTCGCGAGAAGGCCTACATGACTGTAGGACCTTCGTATGTACGCATATCGGCAACGCCCTCACTTCTCGCCACGACATCCTCTGCGCCGCCTCCCAACTCGTGTCGGGAAGGGGCCGGCCTTCGGCGCGAGCAAGGTCCACTGAGAGCCACATGGGGATATCGGAGTTGCCGGCCTTGTCTGGCACCCATGGCTCGTATTGGACAAGCCTCAACTTGTTCTCATTCGGTTTCGTCATCTCCCTGGTGGCTCGGATCAAGCTCACAAATCGTGTGGCCTCCCAATCGCCCAAAAGGTCGCGGCGATCACTCTCGGTGATGTTCGGATGAACATCGGACATATCCAAAATCGCCAATTTGTCCTTGGATGCATCGAATTGCCTCTTGATGGAGTCCTCATTTGTCTTGCATGGCCGCAATGGTGGTCACGGGTTTCACTCCAACGTCTTGAGCTCTTATTCCATCACAGCCAGCACTCGATCGCAAGCGACGGAGGCGGTATGGACCAACTTCGGTGCGTTTCGGCCTTTGTGCGTAGCTCGGGTGCATGGCTCGGGTTGCGCAAGTGCGCCCTTAGCCCCGGGCCCCGTATTTCTGCCGGAGAGTGAATTTTGAGCCACTCTCCGAGCTAAGCCAGGTCTTCCGGCCAAACCTTGTCGAAAGGACGCTCCTCTTGCCACTGAATCCCGCGGAGGTGCTCCAATGTTTGCATCCACTCTAGCATGTCGTTGGCACTGAAGTCAAACGTCTACGCCAAACATAGAATGTGGCTCTCCATCTCGTCAGAAGGCTTCTCGGCCTCATCGTCGCTGAGGGGGACGGTTTTGCCCCGCCCATCTTTGTGGGAGTGAAAGTGGGTTGGCATGTAGAACGGCTTGCCCTCGGGGACGTACTTCATGAAGTGCTCCGGGCCGTGCACCCCCGTGTCCGACCACTGGGACATGCATGTAGATTCCGCTTGAACTGCATGATCGACGAGATTCTCGAGCTTTCTAACGGAGAATGGGTAAGCTTGCGAGATGCTGAGGACATAGCCGCATTCGGGGATAGCGTCACCATGAGGGTGCGCCGTGGCGCGGTGGTCTCGCCGGCGAGAAGTTCACTCTCCTCAACCCCCATGTCCTCGTTGCGAGGGTATTGTGGCGGGTCTGTGTGGCTTGTAGCCGCTGCAGTGTGGGTATGTTGAGTGTGATGCTCGGCGCCAGGCGGGTCGGCCGTGCCGCCCGTAGGGTGACTATTTGCCGGATCCGTCACAGCGTTTTCATCCATTGCATGCTGCGACTCCTGCTCCATCTACGACACCTCCCCCCCCCCCTCAGCATCCATGGCATCTACGAAGGGTATGGCATTGGCATTGACCGTTTGCTTCTAGCTGGCGGATTGCCTGCGGGTGGCCGGTGGTGATTGCACGCGTGAGCAAGTGCCCGCATGCGGCTGCGGCTGCTGGATCGTTCAGCCACTTTGTACTTTAGCCATGTGTTCTTGTGCGACGAGACGGGTTTCGTACGTTATTGGGAACTATGTCGACCAGTGCCCGTGTGCGAGCGTCGGCATGTATCTATACCAGTGAGTGAGGGAAAGTGATGTGACCCCCAGCCCCCCCCCCCCTCCCCCGCGCGCGTTCGCGCGCCGCGTCGTAGGGATCGAGCAGCAGCATTCGAGCTGCGCTTGGCGATGCATTTCAAAGGGAGCTAGTAGGCAAGGGAGATTAGCCAAAAAGTGCGCATGCTTATTCACACGGAAAGGGCGCGCGGGACTTGCGGCAAATACCTACGAAAAGGGAGGGCGGGCGGGTTGTGCATACATTAGGCAAGCAAAAAACTAAGAGAATGGTCCCGTCTTAGGGACGATATGATGATTTTATAAGATTCGGCGGGTATTGGGGTGACCGAACGATATGATTTCGTCGAGTGCGGCACGCAAAGTGCCGTAGTACGGCATTAATTCAAAGCACCGCGGCTGCCCGTACATATGTGCGATTGCTATGTGGCCGCCACGGCAATTTGGCGTGGCACAGGGGGTGCGGGCAAGGTGGGTCGACACCCAGCGCCCACCCTAGGGTTGGAGGAGGGAAAGGAAACCCCATATCTGAACACAAATAACTCTAAGATTTTCAAGGGAGGTAGGCAAGGCTGGTTAGCCACCTCGGTCTTCACGATTGTGGAGAGGGCGGGCGGGCGGCGCCCGCCGGAGCGGGGGCGCTGCCAAGAAGGCTGCGGAGGATTACCGTTGTGGGAGAGAGCCAGCCGAACACAAGCGCAGCGGCGCGGGTAGAAAGCGTAGTCGGGCAGTCGATGTAGGTAGTCGTTGATTACCGCAAAATTGCGGGCCCATCCACACCACTAAAGGATTTTGTTGATGGTGCACGCCAGTTGTGTTTGCCCCCGACGCCGTGCCCTTCCGCAAAGAGTGTGTGAGGTCCACACAAAGCCTTCGGGGGGGGGGGGGGGGGTCACGATTGATGCGCACGGCGCACCCTCACGGGTGCCAAATCGGGGGAAATAGCAAAATGAAAATTCGCGGTACGCCAGTTAGCACTTCACAGTAATGTATCGTGTTCATCGCTTATTTCCCGGTACACTCCGCTCGTGTATTGCGTTGCAGTGCGCTAAAACGGCCTCATGTCGGCGGCAACTGCGGACGGGCGATGCATCGATGGATCACGGAGAAAGGGGGGGGGGGGGGGGGGCATGCTCACAGCCTCATGCCCGAGCCGAACGGGCGGCACCACTTGGCACGGCGCACCCGCCCGGTGTTTAAAACCGGCGATATAGCACGCGTACGGTGTTTCATGTAACCGCAGTGAGACTACCTCCATCACACCCTTAATCGTTCTGAATTGGCCACAAGCAATGCACGCTACGACGCGAACGATATCCTCTAGACCACCACCCATGGCCCCTTGGGGGCTAGGGATGGAATATGGGCCGTGTCGGGTGGGATTAGGACATTTGGTGAAGCACGGGTCAAGAATCGTGCAATTCGGCCCGTATCCAACCTTTGCCCGTAAACCGCATTCCGCTATTTTCCGAGATGATTACATTTGCCCATCGTCCAATCGGCTCCCAACACACCATGCCCCCCTACCGGTATTGGTATGTATCGCGAGAAGATGGGTAAGTATATACACAATTATCTCTGGGTGTGGTGCGTTGGGTGGCGCGTCGACCGCGCATCTACGGGTGGTGGTTGGCGGTGGACCGGTGGTCCGATTTTGCACATTTTTCTTTCTCTGCTCGGAAATGGGGGGCACGACGGGGGACCTAGCACAGACATCTCAGAGGTAAATCTTTGGCTAGCCGCGTCAATAACATGAGCGAAGCCGCAACTAGTAGGGGTGAGGCTGGCTGGATATTAGCATGAGGTCGGGTGGTAGTCACTGAGCGACGGGGTGTCGAGATGGCGAATCATCCCCGGCGGGTGGGACCTGCCGGGCCGGCATCGACCGAGATTAACCGCAAAGCGACCGCCAACGCGCTCAACACTCCGTATGAGTATATCCTAGTGCTACTAGGCTTGGTTGGCATGTATGATTGCCTCAACTTCCCTCGTAGGAGGGGTTGAGTCCGAGGGGGTATTTCTGAAAACTTAAGTTGTTAGATCGGGTGTGGTAAATCCGCGGGGATAAGTGGCGCACCATATCCCTATAGCCCCCGACCTGCAGCTAAAGGTGTGTATAGCATCCTTATTTATGAGGTAGGTAGGCTACATACCTAGCCAATTTCATCCATGGCAGGTGGTGCCAATTCGGCTCGGGCATGAGGGCGTGAGCATGCCCCGCCCCCCCCCCCCCCCCCCTTCTCCGTGAGCCGAACGGGTATCGCCCGTCCGTAGGTAACGCAGGCGGTACGCCGTTTTTGAGCACTAGTACGCAGCGGAACACATGGCTTACTTACATCGGTGAATAACGCGGTACATACCATTTACTGATTTAAGGCATTGAAAAATGCACCGCGACGTTCAAATTTCGCTATTTCATCTCCAATTTGAGCAGGCCAATCAGGTGCGCCCTGGAAATTGGATAGGTCCGTAGCCTATCTCATAGGAATGCTATGTAAGCATTGACCTAGAGCGAGGTTGGGGGCTACATGGACAACCGTGCCCCATGTGCCCCCGAAGTAAGAAACCGCCCGATATTGGAACTCGCGTTTTCCGAATGTACCAATCATATTGGCGCTAGTACCATATGCATGTGTGACACCCGTTGGCGGTCAGTTTGAGGTCAATCTCGGCTGATGCCGGCCAGATGGGCCCGACCGACCCGGATTTTCCACGCTCTCGACCCCTCCCGCATAGGCATCCGTCCCTGCCACCCGCATCTTACTATTTACCCCCCCGCGCATGTACGGTCCTATGGCCTAGCTCATATGCGATGGGGTGGTCATGCGATATATTGCGATGGGGTGGTCAATCGGGCGGCAACCGCGAAGGTGGACCTCGCGGTCGCCGTCCCGGGCCATCCACGCGCCCCCATCCCACCACGACCGTTGTATATCCTGGAAGGTGGGAGGAGGCACGTCTACTAAGTGGGCGGCAGCTTGCGGGCTGGCTGGAGGGTGTTATAACGGGTCCGGGATATGCGCCGCCCGCAATGCTCGGCGGGTACTGCGGGTGGCGATGCGGGCCCCAAGGCGCGGCGCGCGCGTTGCGAATATGCGTACCGCATTCGGATCGCGAAATGTCGTACGGGCTACCGTGTTGGGTAATAACGTGGCCCATATCCCACCCCTGGCCTCGTAGGGGCCGGTGATGGTGGTCTATAGCTGGTAGTTTGCGTCGAGGGTGCTGCGAGTGGCCGATTCGCGGGTGTGATGGGGTTGGTCCTTGTACGGGTATATGAGACACCGTACGCACGCTGTATATCGCCGATTTTAAACACCGGGCGGGTGCGCCGTTCGGCCAACGGCCCGTGCGAGCCAGTCGCCGAGGGTAGCGGAATGAGAGGCCGGCGGGGTCGCGCCATATCGTCGGGGAGCGCCCATAATCGGCCGGGTTGCTTGGTGGAGGGGAGAGCCCGGAACGTGGAGTCCTGGTAGGCGATGAAGAGGCGCGTGAGGGCTGTCCAAGCGGGCACGGCGGTGGCATGGATTTGGAGTACGGGCGTGTACCCGTTTCGACGATTGCGATGGGTCGCCTTTCCCCGGTTGACGAAGAGGGTTATGTTGTGGGCGTCGACGGCCATGTCGCAAAGTCGGGAGCAAACGCTGGACTCGCCGCGGGGGTAAACCATGAACGTTGAACACGCGGCAACGGTCTCGCGAAGGATGTTGCCGTAGTCGGTGGTAGACGTGGGAAGGGTGGTAAGGTCGTCGAGGAGGTCGGTGATGATGTCGCACGGAAGGGGAGCGCGTCGCAGCTCCTTGCTCGTGGCAAGCCGCCGGAGCTTAAGCGCTCGCTTCCACGTCACTTCCCGCGGTAACCGTACCGTAGTGTGAGAAGAACCCCCGAAATTGATGTATTGATTTGCGGTTCGGCCGTTGGTACACGCTGCACTTGCGGCACCGCGACGCGCACGTCGCGCGGCTCATCACCCATGCTCAATCTCCTAGTCAACTCACGACTCAGCCCCCAACATCGCCGGCGGCAGCTGGAGGCATAGCAGTCTCTTGGATAGCGAAGAACTTGGAGAGTTGCTCCTGGCTGGATGAGACGCGTCACCCTCGCGTCGTCCGCCGCTCGACGTGCCGCCTCGATACGTTGATGGGCAAAGGCATACGCGTCTCGACGCCTTCGACAGCCGCCGCCTTGCCGGCGTCAGCCATATACTAGGGTCGGTGGGGTGAACCGTTGCCGCTCAGGCATTTCGGAGGGGTCGTCCTGGAGGAAGCTGCGGGGAGAAGAGATTGAAGAGCCTCGGTTGGAGCTGGTCATGTAGTAGCAGCGAGGGCAGAAAGGGGTGGAAGTTGTTGTACCGTCATTTCCGACGGCAGTATGTGCACTTTACACGGTCATCCGAAACCGCGAGTTTGTCTTGTGCATGCAGAAGGCCCGTACAAAACTGAGAGTGGTCCCATCTTGCGGACGATGATGGTTTATTATATTCGGCGGGTGCTAGGGTGACCGACAATCTCGTCGTCTCGTCGAGTGCGGCATGCAAAGTGCCGTACGAAGGCATTACTTCGGCAAAGCACCGCGGCGGCATGCATAGCGATAATTGCTTTGTCGCCGCCACGTCAATTTGGCGTGGCACAAAGGCTGCGGGAAACATTTGTCGACACCCGCATATACCCTAGGAATGGAGGAGGGACAGCAGGAAAGCCGAAGAACATAGCTCTGAACATAATATCATCAGCACCTACCGGTACCCAGGCTTAGGGTTTTAGGGTTTAGGGTGGATGACTTGTTCCAGCAGGCAGTGCCTCTCGGCAACACCATACCCATGGATGAACTCAAAGACCTAGTGCCGGACGCAGAGCTCTCCCTTCCGGCTTTCAACGTGTGCTGACCGGGACCTATGATGCCCGGAGCTTGAAGTCCACGTTGCTTGAGTTCAAGACTATGCGGTACGGGGTCAAGTACATTGCAGTGCCCCGGGCCACTGTTGTGGATCGGTTTGAGCGCTCCCTGTTGGGCGACATACAACGGGGGTTGGCAGCGCGGGATGCGGCGTGGCACAACACGGAGCCCGGACTGAAGGGCCCTCTTCTCTTGGGTATGTCGGAGTACACGGGCATGGTCTTCGGCACAGTGGGTGAGGTGAGCAAGGGGGTGCGCCGCACAGTGCGTGGTGTCGCATGCTTGGCTGCGGATCGGGGTGCCCTCTCATCGCGGGGTACTCGGTGCACCACCCGGGCTCACAGGAGGCCTTACTCGCAAGAGATTTCCTCGGGGTCTTGAGCTCGGTGGCGGCTCGAGAGGGCGCTCGTTGCCTCATCAGACGCCGCAGATTCGTCTGCCATCCCGTTGCCCAAGTTGCACAGTAGCATGTCCGAGGATCACCCTCACACACACGTGCAGGCGTGGCCCGGACTGAACCGTGTGCGCATCAAATCCATCCCGCCTCATGCGCGAGGCGGGCAGCTTTTAGGCGGCTTGCTGTGTTGATTTTTTAATACTACTTTTAGCAGTAGGTGGATTTGTTACTGCCCTTGTGGTAATTCACACCGGTACCCAGGTACCGTAGCCGTAGCAGGTGCGCCTGCGGCTGGTGTCGTTGGCGCTCTGCATGTTGGCGCGTGTCAGCACGCTGCTCACAGCGCGACGTCTACGTAAAGTAGGGTTATATTGTCAGACAAAGTACTGCCAATAAAATACTAAATTGCAACACAATGTCGCCGTGTGCCGCCGCCGCCTGTGTTGGCGGGCGGGCGGGCGCGCGACCTGGGCCGCCCCGCGCAGGCATCGTATAGCCGCCGCCGCCGCCACCGTGCCCGTCCCTCTCACCCGCTTCTGCCAGGCTTGGCCCCCCTGTATCGGACACCCCGTGCGGCGACCTCCGCCGTCAACCCGACACCATGGGAAAGGCCGGAAAGGGAACAGGAAGCTTTGGTGCGTGACTGCCTCGCCGGCGCGCGGCAAGTTTGCGCGGCCCGGGGCCCAAGGGGGGGGGGGGGGCGCTGGTATGTAGTTGCAGCCACAGCGCGCGGCGGCCGTATTGCTGCCGAGCTCCCGCCCCTTCCCTTCTCCGCCTATCGCGCTCTGGTAACGAACCGCTGATGTTTGCGCGAGCTTACTCGTTTACCCCGCGGGTTTGCTGGCCGTGTGCTGGCCTGGGATCCTGTCACCCGCGGTCGGCGATTGCCTCGCCGCCGCACAGGAGCCCCCCCCCCCCCCCCCCCCCCCCCCCACGGCGCAGCTCCGCGCCACGCCCTGTATTTTATCCGCGCCCGCAAGGTCACTACCACTTGCACAAACTCGCACGCGAAATATGTGGCGGGAATCAGCCACACCGTGTTCGGCTTACGGATGCAGCAGTGCGTTGGTGGTGGTGTGGGACCTGCAGCATGAGGGGAAGCTAGCCGGCGTGAGATGTGGGCGGAAACGAGGGGAAGAAGCCAAGCAGGCCACCGGGTTGGACACGTGGCGAGGCCGGAGGGCATCGTTCGTATGTGTGCAGGTTACTTGTTGCGCTCTGGGACTCGTCTCACTCTTGTGGGCTTTCCGCCCGCCGCGCGCAGGTAAGCGCCACAACAAGTCGCACACTCTGTGCCGGCGTTGCGGCCGCCGCAGCTTCCACATCCAGAAGACCACCTGCTCGTACTGCGGCTACCCCTCCGCCCGCATCAGGAAGTGTGAGTGCCCGCCCCGCCCCTCCTCCCACTATCGCCGCGCCCGTGCCTTCCCTCCCTGGTTCCTTGTGTGTGCTTGGGTGGTCCCTGGCGGCACGCGGGGAGCATGTGAGTAGGGCGCCTTATGGGGTGGGGAGGCGCCTGACTCCCGGGGTGGCGACGCTCTTCTCTGCAGACAACTGGTCCGTGAAGGCCATCCGCAGGAAGACCACCGGCACGGGCCGCATGAAGTACATGAAGGACCTGCCCCGCCGCTTCAAGAATGGCTTCCGTGAGGGTGCGCCCCCCCCCCCCCCCCCCCCCCAACAAGGGGGGACACCACTTGCATCGTAGATACGATAAAGATACACCACCACGGCTGCCGGAAAGCCAGACTCAATGCTGCAAATTGAGTCTTTGGTACAGCATTAGTGATTCGGGAGAAACCTGCCCCAGTTTATGATGATGATGATGCTGACGAACGTGCTTCACCCCCCCCCCCCCCCCCCCCCCCCCCCCCCTCTTTTCCCTTTCTCCCTTGGCTGTCCCCCAACAGGCACCCAGGCCAAGCCCAAGGCTGCCGCGGCCTCCGCTTAAGCAAGGACGAGCACATCCTGCCGGCTCCCCCCACACAGCAGCAATGTAGTGGCACTCGCAGCCCCCGCGGCGTGCCATGGGGTTTGTAACCACTGATGCTGTTCGCCACCACGCTGCGCCCATGGCTTCGCATCCGCCGCCCGCCTGTGACGATCCTTGGTCCGCGATGAATCAATTTCTCGTGCGCGTGCGCTCCTAGCCAGATGGCCCCTGAAGCCGCATGCCGCCCTCCAGCCGGACCATGCCATGCCTGCATTCATGTCCGCAAGCAGCATCCAATGGACCCCCCATCACGCTGTCCGCTGTGGTGACACTGAATCCACTCCCTACCTATACCATAGTAGTCACTCGCTAAGCGGTATCCATACCTGGCACAGCGCTCTGTTTGGGCAGCCCAGCGGCGGCGGTCGGTGTGTTTATGGGTGTGATATCCGCCAAAACTGTGCCGCTCGAGCTCCGTTTCCTGGAGACCTCAGAGACTCCATCATGATTGGGTGGCATCTCCCAGCATGGTCTGGTGGGGGATCTGGGAGCAACTTGGGTGGAGCCCGGGAGCTCAGCGTGTGAGGGCGATATATGAGTTGATTCTCTCATCCCTTGTTTACGGAGACCCGTGACCTGGCTGCGTCTCGGGATCGGGCTGTGGTGATGCGCTTCAGCGACCTTGTCAACCTCCAGCACCTTGTTAAACGCACATCGGCGCGCGTTGTCGTCCACGCACCGGAATCCATGCCTGGGCCGACACCGATACCTGGAGCGCACCAGAAATTGCACTGCTTCTTGTAAATATGCCGCACACCGCTCGGATTTGGGCTACATTTACAGGTGTGGACAAAAGCCAGTCGTATGATTGGAAGCGCAACCTACACGGCGGCGGTTAATCCTCTTGATACACGGAGAGTGGATGTCCTGCCGTTCGTCCAACCGTAGCTGAGGTAATCGTATCGTACTATCGGGGGCCCGGGGATCCGAGATTCCAGCTCGGGAACATCGTGCTCGTGACGACCCCGTCAAACTTCCGCCATCGCCCAAGCCTCAACGAATCGCCGAGGCTGGCTGGACATGCTGCGTCTCTCCGGAGTGCCCTGGCGGCGGTGCTTTCCAAACACCAGTACAAAGCTATTTGAGTTACGCGTCCGGACAGCCCGGACTCGATTTTGTGATGATTCAACATTGCTGAAATTGGGCGCCGTAGCATGAGGTGACCTAATCACATCAGAATGGGGATAGGTATCGCGGTGCCAAGGGATCCCAGAGATCCCAGAGATCACTTTAAAGTAGGATCCGGCAATCCCCTATGCGGCCCATCGTCCATGATGGATCTCTTAATAGGATGGGTGTAACATTGACTGTTTGACTGACTGATCGGTGTTCGGCATGATTCTCCTCGCAGGCTGCCAGGCACGTCGTTGCTTGGCCACGCTGCTGCACAGGGTGGTCCTTGCATGAATATGGCAGACGACGACATTGTTTTAATATGGCAGCCGTGACAGCCGCAGACGTGCTCCATCACAAGCAGTAACAGCATGTCCATGATGCAGCCCGTTGGCCGTCAGCCCAATGTGGGACGTGGTAGAGGGGGCTGGCGGCGTATCACATGGTGTGCCATGTCCCTACGCTGCAAGCCAGGCCATGCCGCTTCGAGCACTCTTGCAGCCGGAGCCGGACGCGCCGCTCAAAGCCGCTGCGCTCCTCGCCGCTGCATCGTGCCAGGATGAGGAGGATCGACCTGCCCATCTGGAGGGAGACGTCCAGCACGTGTGCAGCTGGATGGCTCGGACCGCAGCCGGAAGATGCCTGCGTGGCGCTCTGTGCAGCAGGTGCGGCGCTGCGGTCTGCGGCCTCCGCCATGCTCTCCATGAACAGCCCCTTACTCAGGACGTGCGGGAGACGGATGACGAGCACGGGGGCGTGCTCCCGCAGGAGCAGCGCCGCCACGGCCGCCACGGAGGTGTCGCTGAGGTAGAGGTCGTGCAGGTTGCCATCGCTGTTGTACATGGGGCCTCCCCAGGGAGGGTCCAACACCACGATGTCCTGCTTCAGATGGCCAATCATGCTCAGGTACTCCGCGTGGTGCGTCGTAACGCGCGGCGCGAAACGCAGCAACGGCATGACGAGGTCGACGTTGTGCCGTAAGTCTGCCGCCCGGTCCTCATCCATCTCCACCGCGTGCACGTCCGCAAAGCGCGCCATGAGGGAGAGGGTGTTGCCGCCCGAGCATGCCGTCGCGTCCGTCACAGCCAGCGGCAGCAGCGGGCCTGCTGCCGCGAGACGACCATCATCATCACCGGCAGGAGGGGCAGCATCAGCAGCAGCATTGTGCAGGAGCAACTCCTGGGCAACAGTCGATGTGATCAGCGTGATGCGGTCAGCGGTTGTCTGGTCCGTCACAGAGAACGCCGCCACGGCGCCGACTCGTAGCTTGCAGCGGACGTTGTAGGGAAACATCGGGAAGAGGGTGTCCAGGCGCCCGGCCGACATGGACACCGACAGCTGGTTGCCAAGATGCTCCTGCCAGATTGAACGGGCACGTCAACATCACATTGAGGCGCATGGTGTGATGTCATGGCTTTGAGCTAATTCAAAACAAAGTGACGATAACATATCTAAAGGTTTAGGGGGGAGGGGGAGGCGGAGGGGGAGCTTGGTTCAGCGCACCAGCGTGCCGTCCAGATTCTGCACAGCAGTCATTGCATCGGCCAGAGAGGGAAGCACTACGCGCGCCCACCCGTGGCTAAACTCGCGCCGAGCCTTACTGCCATACACTGCGCCATTGTACACATTGGAGGTGGGCCATGTAAGACGATACGGGAGGCGCGTGCCAGATGACACTTGGAGGGCGGCAAATACTCAGGTGGCTATGCACTGCAGCATCTGGGGCGGGAGGAGGCCGACATGTGGCACCTTTGACCAGGTTGTACGGCGCAAAGGCGGCCGCGAGCTGTGCCAACAGCCTCTTGCTGTGGCAATGGGACGGGATGTTCCCCACCATCACCATCGCATTGCCACCCGGGTCCCGCACTCTGTTGTCATTAGCCCACTGCAGGCCACTCTGAGCTCCGCCGCCGCGCCTCAGCTCGCGCTCCACGCAGGCTCTCAGGTCCGCCATGGAGACGTGGTGCTCGCTGGTGCAGTGGCAGGGGCGCCCCTGGCCGACTAGCCACCGCAGGTGGGGGAGACAGACGGAGCTCGATGCCACCTTGGCGAGCTCCCCTCCCAGATGGAGCTTCGTGCAACGCAGCGACGGCGATGGCAACTGCCCTTGTCTCGTTTCGATATCCTCCGAGCGGTGCGTCTGGCTGCGCAGCAAAGGGAACCCCCAGACAGACTCGCCGCCAGCCTTCCCATCAGCCTCGATGATTGCTGCTAGCAAGTGTCGACACAAGGGCGCCACTGCCGCCGACGGGCAGTCGCGAATGCGTAGATTTGCCAGCTTTGGCGGGTCGCGCGTGCCGGCGGGCCAGCCCCCAAGCTCACAGGAAACAGCGGCGAGGGCTGCGGGCGCCAAGTGGGCATACGCAGGGTGGACCCAAACGCATAGCAACTCCGCGAGAACCTCCCTGAAGCCGACCTCCACCCGCAGCGGCACCCCACGCGCCTCCCACGCCGCCCACTTGGCTCGCGCGCTGGTTTTGTCATCCGCATCGACGGCTGCGGCGATGGAGGCAGAGGCCAGATCCGAGTGCAGTTGACCGATGGCCGTGTTGATCTGCTCCAGCTCTTCGTGGAAACTGGCTCTTGCTTGGCCGTCCCTATCACGGCGCGAGGGGTGGAGCAGCACCAGCGCCACGCTTGCGGATGAGGCGCCCCGTTCGGACGCATGGAAGCAGTTGCGGCCCTCCAACTGCCGCCAGCACACAGCTTCATGCAGCACATGTCGCTGCTGCTTCTGCCTGGAGTGATTTGAGGGGAGCGAGAAGCTCAGCGGGCAGCCTTGTTGTGCACTGCTCGCGGCGCAGTCGGTGTTGTCAGTCTCGTTACGCACGGCGGCGGTGTCTGCTGGATCGTTGGTGTCGTGAGAGGGCATGATGCCTCCTGTGCGACTGCGGGACACGCAGAGCAGCACAGGCTCTTGTACGCGGCATGCACGAGTTGCCACTCAAATTCCTGTCGGCAGCTGCTATGTGCTGGCTAGAGGCTCCGGTAACCATATGAACTCCACTTGCGCAATCAAGCTAAGGGCTATGTGTGCCTCACCCCTATCGGTGTGCCACCTCCATAGGAGTGCAGGTAGGGCTCCCCTTACCAAGCGGGCTACCCTGTGTTCATGAAGCGGTTTTTTGTAATGCAAGATGACTTGCTGAGGGTCTGCTGCTTGTTTATATGTAACTGAGCGCAAGCACAAGGGATGCGTGTCATCGGATAACAAGGATGTCATCATACCTGCAGATTGAACTATCATCTGCATAACATTACGCCCAGCAGTACAATGCACCATACACATACCCAGCAACTATGACTGCCTATTCCCCTCGTGCTCCTTGTGTTCATATGTCAACGACCGTAAGACACGGGTAGACAAGGCATGGGCATGGGATTCTGTACTTGAATGACTCAAAGGTGGGTCACCGCATGGTAGTTCATTGGTGCCGCGTGGTTCATGCGTGGACGACCAGATTGAGCTCGCGCACAGTGCAGGGGGGGATTCCAGAGTATTGTGGGTGGAACAGGCTTAAAGATTACAGGTGCTGGGCGATGGAAGTCCCAACAGAATGCCTGGCGCGGCAGGAGTGAAGAACTCACTAGCTGCGACCTGACGCAGGCGAGCTTCTTTTCTAGGCTTGGCCCTTGCAGCTAAAGAGGTAGATTCGCAGCTGCGGGCAAAAGGGGCAGCAGCAAGACGTGTCAACAATTGAACTGGCTACGATACTTGTTCGAGAGATGATTAGGGCGTTGCCCACAGTGACAACTGGTAGAATGTCAGTTCCCATGGAGCACCGGCAACCCCGTGCCACAGCCATCGAGTGATATATGCCAATCATGTGAAGCCTCGCTACCCCACGAAGAACAGGCAGTAAGGGTAAAATCGGCATACTGCATGTAGACGCACATACGCACAGACGGATCAACCAGCACAGCATTCGACAGGCTTCAGACCCTTAGATAGATATGCCATCACTGTTGAGGCTCAGAGGAGAATTAGGTCTGTTTCTAAATGTCATCATCAGCCCATCAAACACGCACCGTTCGAGTTATTCCACTTGGGTTCAAAAGCCTGATAGGCATTGGGAGGCGAGCATGATTGTGAGGCGTCCCACCTCTTTCTTGCTTGGCGTTTGATGTCAGGCTCCGTCCTGGTCAGGAAGATCAGCGCTGCACAGGGGGAGGGGGGATTCGCAGAATGAGCGAATGTCGCAGCCAAAAATTCAACGCGTGTTCAGGATTCACAGAGTTGACTCAACGGGTGCTGCTATGTTGCCTCCGAATCGGCGACCAGGAATGTCCAAGCTACCCAGTGGAGAGGGCGCGTGGGGGCCTTGGAGGCAAGGCGGGCCAATGTCGTCCCATTGGGGAGGGAGGAACCACTCTCACATGGACACGGACAGCACGATCACCCCTTAGCTTGAGAGTGGCAGGTCGGTGTAGAATGGATTTGCCTCAGCAAGGTATGATCAGGCCCGTGCGCAGAGGGGAACCCTCTGGCAGAAAGGCGACTCACACATCTAATTGTTTCGTCACTCCTGCCACTGGTTTGCCGACAACAGAACACCGTCTCGCAACGCACATTGTACACACCCTATCCTTACTTGTTCAGGAGGTCACTCAGTACTTCTTAGAGGTTTCACACCACATGGGTCGTTGCCCCGATCGGCTGTGATAGGTTTTTTCATCTTCGTGACTATGCCTGAGAGGACTACACCACCACCAACACCACTTCGGGTGAGGGCAGAAACGGAGGTAACCACGAAAAGGTAGCCGACATCACCCGTACCATCAGTATAATGCTGCCTTGGCTCTCGTGGCGTGATGGCTTCGTCTTGCCTTCCTGTTAGTCTTATAGCTGCAGCAAGAGCACAGATGTTGTCAGCAACCAGCAGCCGAGGGGATCGAGTACACATCAGCACTAAACAGGTGGAATTGATATAATCGCCCAGTTGGCACCAGAAAGGTGTGGGTGGCACCAGTCTGGTTTCCTATCAGAAAGGCGAAAGGGTTTGCTATCAGCCAACTCTGGACAGCGAAGGTCAGCGCAAAAAGCTACCAAAGCTGTGGCAAGGAGGCTGGAATGATCACACCGACAGGGGCAAGAGCCTGGTGGTATGTAAGATAGGAAAATATTGACACGTAGGGGAGGATGGAAACGCTCCTCTCGCAACACGATCTATCTGAGGCTGTCGCACACAGCTTGGGACAGATACTGCATTGAAAGGCCTGCTCTGCCCGGGGTAGATGTGTGTGCTTGCGCCAAAATAGCAGAGAGCCGGGAGGTCGGCAACGGCGGTCGCAAACCCCTGAAACCCTACGCTAAAACACACGGAGTGGAGAGTGTACCAGCGAGACAGGTCAGCGATAGCCCATGGATGGGACGTACGCTGGTTTTGGTCTGGCTTCGTAAAACGTGTTCTACGCCTTCCTTGACACCCGCCGGCGCACTGAGATCGCCAGCGAGCAACGCCTCGAAAGAAAGCGAATCGATACGCGCCGACGATACGGGGAAGAGCGCGGGTGTTCGATGTCGGGGCTTGCACGGAAACGACGACAGGATCGAGGCGTGTCCCGCAGCGAGGCTGCTGTGGGAGCGCGAACGCGCACACAGCTCCGCATAGTGACAGGTTTCGAAGAGCGAAGCGAGAGCGGTGACAATATGTGGACGCATCGGAACCCCACGCGCTGCAGGTATGTCGCCCGTCACGCGCCTGGCGCTTTCACGTCGAAGGGATAGCGACTAACGGAGCGAAGATTGTCGAAGATGGCGCGATAGAAACTCTGGAAGCCGCCTGCTATTGCGGGAAAACTCAACACAGGCAAGGTCGAGGGTGGGGCTTGATGGTGAAATTCGTGTCGGGTTTGCTTACCGATACGGGATATGCTTCGCTGCAATCTGGATGATCTGCGATTGTTACAGCCAGGCTCAAAGGTATTGGATCTGCTTACAGGGTTCAGCTTGTGGCGGAAGTCCTGTTTCAGCTCGATTAGCTCGACTGGACTTTCAAGAGTTCCTCCACTGGGCACGAAGGGTGTTGTGATAATAGACAGAGTTGGCGTCCGCTGTCCCTCGAAGTGGGCTGACCAAAATGATCGCCAGCACCGCCGCCCCCCCCCGCGCCGCCGCCAGCGCGCTGCTGCGCCGCCGCTGTCGTCGGTCGTCGTCTGCAGGCGGCGGCGGCGGCGGCGGCGCGTAACGCGCGCGGGGATGGGGGCTGCCGCGCGCGCAACGCGCATCCGCCCGCGCGCGCGGCGCTGCTGCGCTAATATGCAATAACATCGTCGTCGTGCCCATACAGTACACCTTTCCACGCGCTTATATACCTTTCCACACAATTCGGGGTTTCGGGGATCAATTCAATCGACGTGCACATATGTGGCTGCGTCGAGGCTTTGTACGCATGCATGCATGTTGCTAAGGGTACCGGTAGCACGGCTGGGGAGAAATGCTGTGCTGATGGCGCGCTAGACCCGATGTTGCCGCGTGGTAGCCGTTATTCCTATCAGCACTTCCACCTGGGCAAAAGCGGCGCGAGTGGCGCTAGCGCCTATTCAAAACCACATATTGCGCTGTCCGTCGTGTGCATTACATGCGGCATAAGTGCTTCCGTACTCCGAGCACACCAGCACCCTTGGTATGATATAACTACATGGTATCCACTAAGCTTGTAGGGCATCGAAACTAGGTTTTCATGGCGTATGGGACAAGCCCTATGTGCGGATTCCGCATTTTTCGCTATCATATGAGCAAAATCAGAAAATCACATGTAAAATGTTGCGGTGGTCGTCGCACGCGTGCGTATGAGAAGGTTCTTGCGGCCGCCTCGCCGTAGGGCGAAGCTTTCCTATAATCATGTGTGGCTACATGCCCATTGGCGCACATCACCATGAGCCGGCTGGCACTGATGGAATGGCATGAATTGCAATGCTGGTGGAAATATAATTGCTTAAAAAGGGGGGGCGGGGTCGGGCATGAAGGCCGTGCGCATCACTCAAAGGGGGCACGAGCCAAATATGCATGAGTGGTCCATGTGCGAGTACACCCGGCCAAGCCAGCATATTGTCACGGCATCGGGTCTTGGGTATTGAGACGCACATGCCATAAAGTTTCATGCTCATGATGTGGCCACGTGTTGCGATGAACGTTACGTAGTTTCTACCTATTCTACGTTAATTTGTAGCCCGAAACGTGCCGTAACGCGCCCGGACAACCGCAACAGGACATACGTGTATGAGCTACCCCTCGCATATAGTTTAATGCGATTTGTTTCAGAGTTTTTTGAGCAACCCCGCCTGTACTGCTATGAATATCCACGTGTCTTGTTTGGGTCCTCAACGAGTAGGGCAACACTTCAGTTGCGATGGTATCAGCACAACCGTGCAGTGGCTCGCGCTTACATGGCACCACCGCGCCCAACAACGTCCTAGCCCCTTTGCTATATATTAACATGTTTCGTCAACCATCCATGGCCATGTACCACCATACCATGTTCTATACACGAGGTGGCATGCGTGGGGCACCAACCCTAGTGTTGTGGGGATACTTGAAACGCCCCATGTGGCGGCATGACCACTTGACTGTGTGGCGCAGTTGTTAGAGTAATAGGGTTTGATTCAACCCTATTATGATATAGGCTTATTATAAATATGCAGTTATCTATGGTTTCCGGTAATAATCCCTATATTCACTCGCCCATCTATTTGTAAACTCAGATTTGGCAAAAGGGGGCATGGGACTTGTGAGGAGGGCTATATTATTAATATTATTATAATTATTATTATAATTATTATTATATAATAATGATAAATATTATTTTGACATTTTACTATACACAATAAGGCGTTATTTAGCCGGTCACCTTCGAGGTCCGGTGATGCCCTCTAGCTACGTCAGTACCTCTAGGCTAACGAGCCAGCAGACGCTTATTTAACCATGCGCCATAAATATTCAAAATGAAAAAAATCGTTATTCATATTTTGTTAATAATGTGCTTCCTTGTTGCATATACTAAACCATTAAAAAATGCACATGTGTAGTTGATAGAAGAGCGTTTTCAGCATAGCACGAAATATTCACATAACAATCACTTTCCTTCGGGAAGTAAACCAGAACCACAACAACGACATTAACTGTTTATAATGCATTCACATAGTAGTCTCCAAATTAATCACATTATAGTTCTCCTCTGCCGCCCTCACCGCCATATCAAACAGCTCAGTCAATAGGGCGATCAATGCTGGATGAATTGATGAGGAGATTGCAAGGATGAATAAGTTAAACATTTTAGTAGCACTCAGAATTCCATTCTCTCAGAACTAACAGCATCAATGAATTCAAATTCAAGAGTAGAGATGATGATGTCTAGGTGCGGCGCTGTGGCATGCACACATATCGCGGCTACTTCATCAGATACTCGCACGACGATGGGCTTCACTAGAGTGCGTCCCGGTGGGAGCTCACAACCGCTCCCGGGCCCGCGCTGTTACCCACACTCTCTCGTGCCAGCGGTGCTGCATTGACATGGAGCAAAACCTTCCAAACAAATTGAGCAGGATGCTGGATTAGAAAGATTATAGCTGGATGATGCGCTGGTAGGCTGGGCACCACGCTGTGTGCCATGCAGTCATACTGGCTGCCAGGGCCCGAGTCATGGACACTCTGCATGAAATACTACTGACCGCCTCGCCTTAGTAAAGGGGGCATATTGCTTACCATTTTATATCGTGAACCCCCCCTCTCCCTGCCCTCAAAAAGTTCCGAGAAATCTGAGGGTCGCTGAATTTGAATAGCATAACTTGACAGCACTTACGCCGAAACCTGGAGACATACTCATCATATAAATTCGTCGTAGTGCATATACCATGGCGCAACATAAAAAGACATAAATCCAATGATGTTGGAACCCTTGTCAGCAGTCTCCCCTTGTCAGCGGCCAGCTAAGCAAAGTGCGGCAACCTCCGGCATCATCATTTGCTTTCCGCCGGGGTTAGAATGTCATATGGCTGCAACACCTGGTTGCTGCAGGACGACGTGATTAGTTGTCTGTGGATGGCTTATTGTGGCTGTCTGCTGCTGCTAAGGAACAGCTCTCCGGCAGTACATCAGGCTGACTGTGGCGCTTCCCTGGCAAAATTACTGTTTGGCTGAGGCCATTCAAAGTGTCACTGGATGCTGGCGTTACTACTTATGTAACAAGGCGCATGTATATGGGTTGGCGAGCTTATATACATCCTTTCTCCTGGCTTCATACAGCTGGTGGTTGGCTCCCGCGTCAGCCAGAAAATGCCGGCTGGACAGCTGCTCCATGTCTGGCTGTTGAACCCGACCTAGAAGCTGTAGAGGAAGTCCCCTGCCCTTCCTCGCAGCCTGTTGATACTGGCTGGTGTGCGCCCTCGTCCGAGCTTCATACGGGCCTCAGCCTACATGCATTCTCTCCTCCTCTGAAGACGAGACCGCATATCTCATGCGTCCTGGCTGAGGGAAGAATCATTGTATGGCAGTCACTGCTGTATTGCACGCCTTGTGCCGCAGTATACGTGCAGACTGTACCTGTGTGTCGTTTCATAGCTATCAGCGGCAGCCAGCAAAGCAGGTGAATAAAATGGCATCTGCCATCCAGTCAATGCATTTGCACACTGTACGGTATACAGAGATGATACGCCCGTCCTGCTGCATGTTCCGCTCGTCCATCCACACAATCACTGCAGCTTTGCTTCGTGTCAGTGTGCTGCTCTTAAAATCATTACGTGCCGGCATTCTAGGAGCGGCTATAAGCCCTCCGCCCACTCTCCAGGGGCGCTGCCGCGACCAGGAAATATTCTACAATTACAGCAGGGGTAGTCCTGCGCCCTTGCCCATTTCCACAGCTTGAAATACTCTACTGTGGCTGCCCCGCGTGGCAGGTGCTGCTGATCCTAACAGGAACCCCACTCCCTTGCCCATCACTGTAATAACAATGCCACCTGCCTCTCCTAGCTGCACGCCGCATGTCGTTTCACTCCACCGGCAGCTATATGTTATATAACCCAAGGCTAGGCAGGCTGTGCAGCAAGCTGGATGCTATGGTGTCGCAGGGGTCCAGCCTGCATCATGCTCAGTCACCGAATGTAATCCATCCAATACAGTATTTACTATATGTATTAAATCCGCCTACTATATGTAGTCAGTTGAAATTACACGCGGTGGGTGAAGCAATATAAATAGCCCTATCGTGATAGTCCGTTTCCAAGCTACGATCAAAACTTTTTCCTTTAATCTACTATACTCTGATTCCATGTTATGAATGTATGCAAGGGCGATGAAGACGCTATCGACGACTCCGACGGCGATTACTATTAAGAGTGACTCGGTATGTATCATTCGTTTACGGACGCTAGCCTAAGTTGTGGGCGATTTCAGATCATATTTATTAGATCATAGCGAGTAATAATACTAGATGGTCCCAACTGTTGGAACAGTTTTCATTCTGGGAACACCTGTTGCGGGGCAGGATTTGTATAACATGAATACTACATTCCGAACCCCGCTGTCACTAGTAGCCAATAGTCAGTGTTGCTACCGTGCTGGCATTGCACACCAGACGGCGCGCACCAGGTACCAGCAGCTTCCGGATAGACGCCGCCGCTGACGTCGTCGCCATCATTGCATCTTCGAAATACATACAATTCAATTCTCCTGAAGTGTCTGCGAGCCGGGATGTCTCGATGCCATGCCTTGCTACCGTCTGCCATGTCATAGTCATCAGCAAGTTGTCTGCCTTCCCGACTCGTCGGATCATCATTCTAACATTTGATCGCGCCAAGACTATAAACGTCCCAGCTGCCACGCTTGAATCAGAAACAGGTGTTTTCCCGCCGTCACACCTTGCCTGCCGGCCTTTATTGATACAGTCTCGCAAGGCAAATAAGTGCTCTTCATTCCAAGCACTCCCGGGTGACTTACGGCCTGTTAGCAGCCTGGAAGGGCGGCGGGCCGCCGCGTGAGCCGGCCATCGATGCATCATTCCGTAGTTATGTGTATGATGGTTCGCATATATATATATATATATATATATATATATATATATATATATATATATATACGTACTGATGAATATGCCATGGCCATGTATATATCTGTGACGGTAGGCGCGCTCACATGAGACAGTCCGTATCTTAGTCGACATTTTCAGCATTGCATCGCCCCGAGCGCCCAGCGTTCCAAGCTTCATAAGTGGCTCTGTGCGATGATCTTATTCACTTATTACTGATGTGCATGGTTGGCGATGGAACCTTTCCCATCGATCGGGGTAACCCTACTCACCGTTCCGCCTTATGGTTGCCGCCAATATATATCTAGGTGCGAACGACTTTAGACTTCATACGCATTATAAATATATGCATCATAATGCAAACCTGTGCGATTCGATATGTGAATGCATGGGCATACAATGTCCATATAATCATATGTGTGTGCACACGACAGTCTTGCCCTCGTCTGTCAGTAGCGCCGACTCACGTTTTCTGGGATACTATAAAATCCACCCGCTTCCGGTAGCAGAGCGTCGTGGCGGCTCTGTGTTTGACTGCGGCAACAGCCGTTATCTAACATATATGGTGTGCCACGTCGGGTGCCCTTACTAAGGGTGCATAGTTGCTTCTTGGCTGCCTAGTTCTGCTGGATTGCCTCTGGGAGATCGCTCGAGTTGGCACTTGCGTGCGTATAGAATCGAAAGCTGCGCGCTCCCGAGTGCGATATAGCGTCGCCTCATAATCAAAAAGTGTTTTGGTACCCGGCAGTGCACGGACGGGACTACGAGTAAAGTCGTGCATAGAATGCTTGCATGTCCCGGGACCATGGTGTTCCCTAGCTATCGCTTCGCTTAGATGTAAATGGGCTGGGGGCTGCCAAAGGGCTGAGTGGTCCAAGTTAACATGTGTGCCCACATCTTGAAACATAGTCAGCTGAGACTGATAAGTCCTGTCTGGGATACTCATACTGCGCTCACGGCCGCTTCTGCTTCCCCATAGTTTCCCCAGGCACATATCATCACTTCAGCTCACTACGTGGCGCAGAGGGCGCCACCAAGCAAGATCGCCTCAGCAAGTGTCTCAGCGGAAGGATGAGCCAGGGTACGCGGTCCGGCTGCCACTTCACAACCAAGCCCGCCTCCACAACCCCTGCTCCACGACATTACTCGATCCTAGGGTGTCCCCAACTCGCCCGGCGAAACGAGCCCCATGACAACACATGTCAGGAGAGGGCATCACTGCCAGCCTTCTTCATGGAATGCGACAGGTAGAATACCTCCACAGCACTCCGCCCGCACAGCATTGCCTGCCCGCCTGGCGCCTCTCCTAGATATCACGATCAGCCACAATGCCCGCATCTCCCTGTGCGGCATCCGTGGCGGTGCCACTTACAAGCCACACCTGACTGCCCTGCAGATGCAAGATCAGCAAGCCTCTGGAAGACTTCAACCGAGGCGCCCCTGCTGCCAACGGCATAGTGACCTTCGGCAGGAAGGAGTGCATCAATGCCTCCAGAAACCTCACACCAGAGGACGTCAATGTACTTGCACCGGCTGCAGCTGCCGGTGACGCCATGGCGGGTCCCCTTCCACTGCCAGACACACATGCAGCTGGGCCTTCTGATCTGGTCAAGAACTGCCGCAAATGCAAGAAGAGCTAGCCTGTGAGCGCCTTCAGCCTGAACAGGGGGCGTCCCGATGGACTGCATCACCAGTGCAAAGACTGTGATCACGCTTACTATCTTGCAACACGCCCTACCAAGGTAGGCAAGCACGCTACACTACCTGCCTTCAACGTTACCGCTTCCGCCCATCCATTACCAGACACACATGCAGCCGAGCCGGAGCGCCCCGCACTCAGTTCTCCTTCTATCCGCGTCAAGCGCACCTGCAACAAATGCGAGACCAGCAAGCCCGAGAGCGCCTTCAGCAAGAACAAGAAGCGTGTCAATGCTCTGCAGGAACGTTGCAAGGACTGTCAACACACTGACTATCTTGCAAGACACGCTACCACGGTTAGCCAACATGCTGAACCTCGGCCCCATGGCCGCTCTGAGGCTGACAGCTGCCGCAGACCAGAGAGCAGAGCAGCGGCCCCACCCAGCCAACGGAGGAGCGGCGCCATCTGTCATGCAAGAAACGCACACCCCTCTGCATCAGACGCCCCTGCTGATCGCAAGACCTACTCAAAAAGCGAGGCGAGCAAACACAAGAGCGACGTCAGCCTGAACAAGAGGACTTTCGATGGCCTGCTGCATCATTGCAAATACTGCTACAATGATTACCAGCGCAGTTGCAAAGCTGCCACGAGGGCAACCGGCGTCAGCGGCCCTGCACTCCCTGCTTCTTTCACTGTTGAGGGATGGCAGAAGCGTGGCCCGGTGTGAGAGGAGGTCAAGGCCAAGGTCTCGTTTGACAAGGATCCCCAAGCCAAGGATAGCCTGGCAACCATCTACAAGCAGTGCAGGGCTTCGTCCGGCCAAGCGCAGGGGCAGCCCAAGATCTGTTCCTGCTGCAAGATTGGCAAGGAGAGAAGCAACTACAATCGCAGCAGCTCGGCACCTGATGGTCGGCAGCCCCATTGCCAAGATTGCCAGGCCAAAGCCAGCCTACAGCGGCGCAGGCATCTGCGAGCAGCCCCTGGGACTGTGGCACCCTTGCAGGCAGCCCCCTCCCCTTCCCCCCGGTCCGCCGCTGTGATGTGCACCAGGCCATCATCATCATTGGTAGCCATGGTAGCTACCGATGCCACCCCCCGCTCTACCGCTCTGCCGCTCTATTCTGAACGCGGCACCCTGTTGCTGGCGAATCCACCTTCATCGCGCTACCAGCTGCAGGGAAAAGAAGCCACGGAACGCCTTCAACCACCCTGCATCGCCTGGCGTGCAAACACGGGCCATCTGCAAGCACTGCCGTGCCCAGCATCGCCAGCAGAATCGCCGAGATTCCGAGCACGGCACCGACACTCCAGACGACGATCCCAGCCTCTTTTCAATAGACGGCCCGCCAGCCGCTCAATGTGATGCCGACAAGCTCAAGTCCTGCTCCAGGTGCAGTGCGCGGCTGCAACTCACTGGGTTCCCGCGCAGTAGGGCACGCTACAGAGGCAGGTGCAAGGAGTGCGCAAAAGATGGGCCCTGCTACGCTCTCAGGCAGAAGGCCCCTCCGCCTGCCTCTGGCGCCAATGGCAAGATTGGGTCAGACTTTGTATTTCACTCCTCTTCCCGCGACACCTCTTCTGGCCGCTCCTCCATGAGGCGCTCGCCTGCTGCTCCGGCCCAGTCTCAACAGCCAACATCTCCAGCCAGCGCAGCTCGAAAGCCTCTCCCTCCGGCCAGAAGAGGGAGAGAGCTGACAGCAGCGAGCTGGCAGACGCTCCTCCGTGCCGCCGCCGGCAGCCGCCCTCCCCGGGGATGGCAACATGCACGCAGTGCGGGCTCCGCAAGCCTGCATGCACCTTCAAGCCTGGCCAGCCCGGCTGTCTGCCCTCACTCCGCAACGACTGCTATACCGCCGAGCGGAGTCAGCCCACACCCTCGCCCTCGCCTACCGTCAGCTCGCCTCCCCTGAGCTGCCCAGTGCCGCCCATCACAGCGCCCCCAGCGCAGTCTCATCAAGCGTTCAGCCAGACCGGCCGGAAGAGCCGCGGGCTATGCGAGGTTCCAGCGGAGCGCAACATGGAGGGAGATGGCCTGGATGCCCCTCTGATGCGCACGCGTGACTTTTTGGGCCGCGCCGCGCCGCCTGCTGAGGCAAAGGCACCTTGCCTGCCTGTGGCAGCATTGTCAGAAGAGAGGGCTGCTGAGGCTGCCGTTGGTCGCCATGGTACCCCTCCGCCTGCAGAGGCCGTGACGCTTAGCCCGCTCGTGGCGGCACTTGAGGCAGAGGGGCCTGCTGAGACTTCCATCCGCGGCGGTGATAGCACCCCGGCTACTGAGACTGGGGTGCCATGCTTGCCAGTGGCGCCGCTGTCAGCAGACCCGGCTGCTGAGGCCGCCCTTGGTGGAAGGGTCGCCACTCCGCCTGCTCAGGCGCCGTCCCAGGCTGCGGCGAGATTTCAAGCAGAAAGCACTGACAATCAAAGGCCTGATGCAACATTGCCTGCAAAGGCGGCCAAAGCGCCCCGCCCGTCAGGGGCTGAGAAGGTTCGTCACTACGCTGCCACAGGCGCCCCTGGCACCACTCCTCTGACTGAGACCGTGACGCCATGCACACCTGTGGCGGCATTGCCAGCAGAGAGCGCTGCTGAGACTGCCATCGGCGGCCTTGACGGCACTTGTCTTGCTGAGGCCGTGACGCCGTCCCTGGCCATGGCAACTCTGCCAGCGGAGAGGGCCAACAGGTATGCTCTGGGAGACAGTCGCAAGTTGGCACTGCAGCGCGCCGATCTGCTGATGGAGGAGTGATGGAGGATCCAGATGGAGATGAAATGAAATGACGAGTAGTAATGAATTAGGGCTTAAATCCATCTGCCCCTCCGCGAGCGTGCGCTCACTGCCTACAAAGTGCTAACAACAAAGCGACCCACACTTTTAACCCCGGCCGGGCCAGTGCATCACATCTCGTATTGCCCTAGGCATCAATGCAATCAACATTCAGACTGTGGACGACATGTGCTCTCATCACCGCTATCCAGACACCCTAGTAGAATAGCGGCCACCGAACCAAGCACATCCATCCTGACGCCCTCCCAGCGCTACTCTGCTGCCCTGTCTGGGCACTCAACCCACATGCACCTATTGCCTCGCGCGCGCTCAGAGGCGTTCTGTCCCCGAGCGTGGCTACCTCGATGGCAAAAGTGTCTCGCTGCCTGGAACTTATCCTTTTGCATTTGTGCTGCGATACTGAAGGTGGATCCTCATTCCCAGTAGACAATCATTGACACATTGGATGCTGCCGGCCTTCATCGACCAGGAGGCTCATCCTACTTGGTCTTGGCCGTCCGGGGTCAAGTTCATGGCCGGCCGCATCCGCATATACGTTGAGCCAAGTCAAACGGTTCGGAAGGCGCGGAGATGTCCGGCACCCACAACACCCCATGGCATGACAGTGACCGACCGCAGAGCATCGCACAAATCGGATCATCAAAAACACTTCAAAGGAAAGCCACAGAAGCGCAGATGAGACCGCCCAGCAACCTCATATACGATATAGTTTCGATGTATTGCAGCCCCATCGTATGAGAGCACAGAAACTCCACCGGATTTCCCCAAGAATCCGTATTTATTTCCATGCCACATCGTCCGTGGTCGATTGCTTGACAGGACGTGTGCACTACTGACTGACTGACTGACTTCCGTATACAGCCAACCACTGGAAGGAACATCGCCAGGGACACGGCGCCCTATGTGCACGATGCGCGCCACCGTCGCCATAGACAGCGCTAGCAAAGCATGGCGGAGTCACACGGCGGCGTGAACTCGATCGCCCGAACGATGACTTTGGCTTCCGGAGGCTTGGGGACGCTCTTGGCGATGCCTTGGTAGTACACCATGTTGCGCTCCGTGTCAAAGTGGCCCCTGCGCACGGGTGTGTATCCGCCTTACTATCACGTACACGTGGCGAACCGGGCGAGGCACTTTATGGCGGGGTATCAGGCAAAGGAGTGCGGCCAGGATGGGCTAGCAAGGCCGGTAGCAGACAGGATGGCCGTGACACACAATGAACAAACAACTCGAAAACGCAAGTAATCATCACCAAGGGGGAGGGGGGGGGGCTGAAATCAGGATGTGGGTGGGGAGCCAAAATGACTGGTCGTCGGCGGGGCGCGCTGTCAGCAACACACACCGCATCGCTTGCACGAGCTTCCCCGCCTCCGCAATGACGGCGTTCCATCGCGTGTCTCCCTCCGACGCGTGCGTACACTTTTGCAGGAGCACTGCCGCATGGCTGCGGGCGAGACGGCACGCGGCGGTCAAAAATGCATGAAATTCAAACCCTAAAGCCCTATTCAAACCCTGCAGATTACATTTCACAGAAGGAAAAACCCCCAAAATCAGGGTACACCCTAAACCCCAAAAAGGTAAAAGTTGCAAACGTACTGTTTCCACCCTGAAACCTACTTTAAACCCTAAAAATCAGGGTGGTATCCATTGGCACTGGGGCCCGGGAGGCGCTCACTCGCACAGCGCCACCGCCACGCCGGCCTGCCCATCCGCCTGCAGCAGCCGCTGCCCCTGGTACGCGGCCGCCATCGCCTGGTGCAGTGTGGAGGAGATGGCGATGTAGCGGCGAAGGCGGGAGGACACCGAGTTGTACTCCTTCATGCCCTCCTTCAGTCGCTTGGACGCCGCCTCCATCAGCTCCGACACCCCCTGAAACCACCGGGCGGTCCAGTCCGGTCAACAACGGGTCCATTGGGGCATCATAGGACTTCAGGGTCTATGCCTGAAACCACCCGCCGGTCTTGCCATCAACGGATCCATTGGGGGGCACGGGAAGGGGGTCTAGGGTTTTGGGGTGAAGAGCCAAAACCTCCCGCTAGTCCCGTCCAATCATCAGCGAGTCAATTAGGGTATTGACCTGAAAACACGGGCTGGTCTCGTAACTAGCGGGTCCAATGGGGATAGGTAGGGTTTCTAGGGTTTAGACCCGAAACCACCCAGCAGTCCGGTCTGGTCATCAGTGGGTCCACTGGGGTGATAGGGTTTCCATGTTTCCATGTCCTAAACAATTAAAACCCTTTCAAAACCCCGCAAATCCAGGACTTTGACAAAATTTCACATCAGCTAGGGTTTCAAACAATTGAAGGTCGATCTGCTCCAGACGGTATGTCGCGCAATGTGCTCCAGCACCAAGGATGCTGGCCACCAGCCGCTGCTGAGGTGGCCGGCATGTAGGCGAGTGGGGAGGGCCGGGGGGGGGGGGGGGGGGGGCACCGTACCATGTGCAGCTGCGACACCAGGTGCGCAGACGCCCCCTTCAGCATAGCGCGGTGCGCCACCACCTGTCAGCACACCGCAACAGGTGTCAGGAGTGACAGAGGCTGAGCGCGGCGCCTGATTCAACACGCACGGAAGGTGAGCGGCATGGCGACGCGTGTAAGTGCCAATGCGCGGTGTGTGCATGGACGACAGAGCAACGGCTGCCTGGCATGGAAGGCGCCGTCTCACGCGAGACGGAGGCGGTGCAGGGCTGCGGGGATGAAAATGACGGGTGGATGAAAATTATGCCAGTATTGAAGGAGGGAAGGGGGGGGGGGTTGGGGGGGGGGGGGGGGGGGGGGGCGCAAAGTGTACAGAAGGCTTACGATGACTGCTATGCAGTATACCAATTGAGCGCCAACCGAGTACAACGCACTCATGACAAGCCAAGCACTACCCCAACATGCCTCATGTGGACTATTATGTGAGCTGGAATTGCGATCCACTGGCATTCGGTATCAACGCATTAGAGGGGGGGGGGGGGGGGGGGGGCAGTGGGTCACACAACAGGCCGATACGGTTTCGGAGCAAATATGGTTTCGGAGCACGTGTTGCCGCACGCGGCTGGCGTGTCGGGAGGCCGCCAGGCATGGTTGGCTTGGCTGCGGGGACGCGGCCGGTGGCTGTGTGCAGCTGGTGGAGGGCATTCTGCAGTTGACAGTGAAGCAGGGCAGAGAACCACGGGGGGAAAGTGGACTAAAAGTTATTGCGCGCGTACCGCTGAGCGACGCTTGTGACAGGGAGCTGTGACAAACCAGGCATTGAGCGCTGATACGGTTTCGGAGCATATATGGTTTCGGAGCATGAGTGCTGCATGGTGGCCGGGGGTACGTGGGGGACAGGGCAAGACATGATATGGCATGGCATGGTGGGTGGGGGGGGGGGGGGGGGCGGGGGGCATGTGCGACCCACCGCCTGCGCCTCCGCGAGCGCACATGACGCCAAGCAGCCGGCGGTGGCGGGCACCAGCTCCGCCGGTCGCTCCGCGGGCAGGTCATCCAGCACGGAGGGGAGAACGCTGTCCGGGGCAGCCCCGCGCACGCGCACAGTCAGCCAAGCACACGCTGGTCACGCCTCCGCCCCCAAGGCCACTACAACTGCAGGAACGCGCCGGCGCAGAACCGCCGCTCCTCTTCGGCATTTTCTCTTGGCCTCCCAACATGCCCCCACCCACCGGGGTGCCCCCCCCCCCCCCCCCCCCCCGGGGCCCTGGGTGCCCACAACTCCGGGGGGAGGAAGAGCACTCTCACGATGTCAAGTTAGGCAACACGACAATCATGATGCCAATAGGCAACATGGACAAGTTGCGTACGAAGTTGCCCGAGAACGAGGACGTTATTCATCACACGCCCTACCTAGCCTAGCAAGCTCGCACTCCGTCCATCGCTCACGCCCTCCTGGTGAGTGCGCAGTGACGGCAACATGGCTCGGCCCTCTCCCTGCCCTTGACACCCTCCAGACATGGCGGCGGGTTTGAATGGATCCCCGCTGGGGGATCAGAGACAGTGCCCCAATGCCAATGACCATGACGCCCCTGCTGCCGCTCCAGCGCGGCGCTCACCAGTCCGCCAGGAACGTGAACACCCCCGCCGCCCGCCGGAGCATGGTCGCGGCGTCTGCGTGCCGCGCATCCGCCGCCGCCGCCGCCGTTGCCGCCGCCATGGGGCTGCCCGGCGGCGCCTCCACGCTGGCGATGTGATACCCCTGCTGCTGCAGCGCGGCGCCGTACATGTAGAACGCCTGGCAGGGCACAGCCCAGGGGAGGGGGGGAGGGGGGGATCAGGGCTGTCTGCTGCCAGGCAGGGAGGAGACGTTGAATGCAAGGTGAAGGGAGAAGAGGGAGAGGGCGCGCTTGGGGGGGGGGGGGGGGGGCACCATCGCGCGCTCCATCGGGAGGGTCGTGAGCTTGAAGAATCGCCCCGGCTGGTCGCCCAGCGGGGAGTTCCACTGGAAGACGAGCTTCGCCGCTGTGCTGCTGTCCATCAGCGAGTCCGCCTGCGCGCGCGCTCATGCATCAGCGGGGCGGCGCGCGTCGGTGCGTGCGAGCGCGCGGCCGTGTGTGTGAAGTTCCATAAGCACATACTTGCAACCACGCTTTGGCTTGGCTGTACATTGTCTTTTTGGACCCCCTCCCCCATCCGCGAGTAGAGAAAAATTAAATTATCCTTGAAACACATCAGAATTCACCACGAATACCACACGGATCCCCGACTCGTTGCTACGAATTTATTACTTCTTGGGCCCAATTAAAACATGCCGGTACCTATGTACCTTAAGTATCTGAATGTGTGTACATGCTCAAAGAGATGGAGCATGGAGCATGGAGCTGTGGGTGCTTCGAGAGCACCACTTTATCCTTATTGGGCATTATGTGTGTGTGCATATGCTGCAGATGGGGGGGGGGGGGGGGGGGCGGGGGCGCACCTGCTGCGTGAAGCGCTCAAACAGGGAGATGTACTTGAGCGGCCAGTGCGTAAAGTCCTTCCGCGCGTGCTCCTCCGCCCCTGCGTCCGGCGAGCCCTCCACCCCCGTACGTTTGCCCGCCAGCGCCTCCCGGCGCGAGCTGAGCTCCCGCAGCTGCTCCAGAGCCAGGCCGGCGGAGGACGCGGCGGGCAGCAGCGTGTGGAAGGCGACCGGCCGAGTGGCGGTGGCGGCCCAGCAGTCCGGCAGCTGCGGCAGCAGGAAGCTCAGCCGCAGCGCCGAAGCGCGCGCGGCGGCTGCCTCGTCGGCTGCCATGTGCGGTTCTCGGGGGCGGGGGTGCTCGCTGGGTGGGTGGGTGTGCCGGTAAGCGGCACCGGGTGGGCGCGCGTAATCCGGCGGGGGGGGTTGTGATGACTACAGGCAGCTGCACCCGTCGCGTCGCGATGGGGGTTTGGTCGTCGCGTCTTAATGGGTTTGGTTACACTACGGGGAAGAGTCGGGTGAAGGCAAAGTCGCGCCGTCCCTGCGGCGCGCCATCCGCGGATCGCACCAGCGACGATGCACACTACACTTCAATCGCTACTACAGCGGCCGTGTACACTACACTTCAGCATTTTGGGCAAGTTGCAAGGGGTTTGGCCAGGGGTTTGGCTCTGCAATAATCGAGTCCGACGAAGGCATTCGAGTGCACGTACTGACGGAGATTTTTCTTCACTTCAACGCTTATTGCGGAGTAAATTAATTTCAACCCGGCTAGGGTTTTCGCTGGACTCACGTTGATCATACGTTGCTGTGACGCAATATGCTTTTCGGACTTCATGGGCGCTTCCAAATTAATAACCTGTTTTACAGCCCCGCCCCCCTCCGATTTTAAAGATTACGCACTTGTTTGTCACAGCAACCATGTACTGTTATAAACTACTGTTCGTCTCAAATTCCGGGGGATTGAACCCACTGTATGTGCTATATATCACCTCTTGCCGATGCATGCCAGTGCCATAGGGGTGCATGACGACAATAGTGCACCATAGGGTAACAAATAATGCAGATTGCAGAAACAAATGTAATCACAGTTATAGGTTGTTGTGGCTACACGCATACCCTTGACCTCCCGGCCTCAAGGCCTAGTACCATCTAGTTGGTGCAACTACTGCCCCGGGTTATCACAAGTGTTGCTGCTCGATCTCGAGGAGCTGGTCATATTGTTGCTGCTCCACGCGCCTCTCTTCCTCCTCGTCAATGTCGTTGGCCTCTGCCTCGATCTCTGCCGGGTGATCTTCTGTTCTTCTGCAGTTATTGCTCCCTTATTGCGCGCTGCGCTCCGCCGCGGCCCTCTTGGCGTAAGCCTTGCCCAACTTTTCAAAAGTTGCAGCACCGTTGCGTTGCATCGTACGCACTACCAGAGGCTTGGCTCGTTGATATTGCTCGGGCGGCAAACATGCAACACGGTGGCCGAGACAGCCATGTCCTAGTGCCCTTCGCCTCGTTGTATATGTTGCCGGCACAGTAGGCACAAATATGGCAAGATCATGCATGTTTGGGGTGCCAGCGCAGTACTAGCTAGTCCGGCTCCACCGGCAGACCGCAATCCAATGCGTTGTAGGAGACGAAAACATCAGTGAGGGGGTGATCAATCTCCTGCCAGCGGCTGCAGCCCACAAACGAAGATGTCGGACTCGCATGCGTCGTCCAATGTGAGTCTGCGATACACAACAGTACCAGGTGAGCAAAACAACATATACTAGTACCAATCGCTTCGACCAATGCGGATATAAAGGAGTGCACAAAATTTTCAATGGTGCATACTACGTATTGCCGTCGCATGTCCGCATTCCCGCGTGGGGCGTTGTCACCTGCTCAATGGGCGGCCCATATATACTCTCACCCACGAGAGCTTTTCCCCTTCTTCTTGAGGGAGTTCACAAAGGGTGCAGTGGCGCGTATAGTGCCGCGACCGAACCCTATTACACCCTAGGGCCTCTCTGCCTTAGGGTCGCGGGGTGGAGGTAGGGTTTTCATACCCTGACCACCTGTCCTTCCCACCTCGTGTGGGTACGACATATGATGCCCAAGAATGCCCTCCTTCGAAATGTGGCACTAGGAGGAAGTGAACCATCAATGGTAGCTTTGCTCAAAGCCGGGCGTTTAAGCCAAATTCCGACCACCCCGCGGCCCTGGGGCAGAGAGATACAAGGTTTAATAAGGTTAGATCGAAGCCCTATACGTGGCACTGCACCCTACGCGGTGGCACTGTGTTGATATCTATGACACGAGGGTCTGCAGGGCGGGTCATACATGAGGATCTGTCCGTACGGCGAATAGCAAGCCATGGACTGGCTCTCAAGAGAATACAAGCGAGAGATAATACATTGAATTACATTGTCGAATTCTTAGTCCAGGGCGAAGTGAGATTAGTCTCAGGATAGCGCCTATGCTTGGGGGGTGACATCCTTGGCGTGCATCTTGGTGTTCCACATAGCCCGCGCCTTGCGCTCTGTCACCTTGAATACCTCGGGCAGTGCATCGTTGCGTGTTCCACGTAACCTGCGCCTTGCGCTCTGTCACCTTGAATACCTCGGGCAGTGCAAAATTGCGCAGTGCTCCGACTTATTGTAATGGGTCCTCATGGCATATCTCCATCCCGCATGTGTGAGGTTGTTGACCCTAAATGCACTGAGGACATGTAGCAGGATAGTTGGCCAGGCACATGGATGGGACCTCAATGGTGTCAGGTGGAAACCCGCTTCGCTGATCCCATGTTAGCTATACCGATACTTGGCTGCCCGTGATCGATATGCTCGTACAACGCGATATACCGGTACTCGGCTGCCCCGTGTACCGGCTATATGGCTATATATGCGGCTGCCCGCGGGTATATGATATGCTCGGATCTTTTGTATTGCTTTCATCCTAGCTAAAGTGATCCTTGCAGCATATGTGCAACCCCGCGGTGGGAACCATGCCTGCGTCCGGGTCTTCATCGTCATCCGCCCTGGCCCTGTTTTATCCGCGCTCCCATGACGAGGATCGCGATGCCGGCATGCCGAACATCTTGCCGCAATAACCATATCATGTGGGCGCCACTGATGACATCCCCGCGCCGCATGATGTGGACAGTTATATGCTACCTCATCTTTGGACAGAAACACAACTATCCTCTCGTGCATGTCCAAATTTCCTCGCAACGGTGAATCTACAATAATACACACCAGCAGATGTGACATTGCACCTCCAGCAGGCACGTTGATGCAAATAGCAACGCACATGCACGGAGGAATAGCTTGCCTTGAAATTGGCATTCAGCAAGCCAAAGCGCGTAGCGTATTAGTTGCCGCGATGATGTTGAACAATATCTCGAAAGTGATAGTAATAGCCCTTATATCTGAGGTTCGCGGTGCTTGTTGCTTCAATCGTGCCAGCCTTGTCACACATAGTCGCCAAAATATTGTTATTGTGATGCATGCTCTAGCATAGGATTACACACAGGGTTTGGCCACTCGACCAGCCATGGGCAGTTGTCGCACACCATATACCGTGTCAAAGAGTGCCGCGCGGCAGCGCGCGGGGCAAGCAATGTGACAATCTAGCGAAATATATTGAGCTACCCAAGGCAAGCAACATGCATAGTGGGAGTCATGATCACATGTGCAGGAAGAATGATCATGTAAAAACCCATAAATTAATGTTCGCAGTGAAAGGAAGAGGACGGCCTTTCCGCTTTTGCATGCTGTGGTGAAGATGAAACGGGTAAAGGAGCGGCCCATCCTCGCCCCAGAAGAATCCATTCGGAGTCTGGCAACTCAGACAAATGCACGAATTTGTACCCCCGGGCCTAGGCGACTTCGTTGGAAGAATCGTTGTTCAACGCACCAGAGCATATCTACACCCTCGACATGCGCATATAGTGTGGCTTGAGCCTCCTCAACGTCGACGTCCATGAAGTCAATATTAGTGACATGCGCGGGCTGAGGCGTGGAACAGCCGTCCTCGTGCGAACCGGGAGGCGGCGGCGACGAAGATTCAGGCGACGCTTGGAGCGGCTGATCAGATGTCTCGAGACAGCATCTGGAAGAGCGACGCCTCGCGGCGCTTTGGCTGTGGGAACGGTTGGCCGTCCTCCCATGGCAAACCATGTTT